>PNEQ01053958.1:22000-56124 GCA_003012365.1 Medauroidea extradentata | reverse complement strand
AAAATTTAAATGTTGCAGTATGTTTACTAATTTTTGAGTTTTTCATCACATTGCTTTCGTTGGCATTCTTTTCTGTGTGTTCTAAAACCCTAGGATAACTCATCCCCCTACAGCCCTTGAGCAAACATTTCTGTTATCAAAATATACACTACAGGAAAGTAGGCTGATTAGTTCTGTATAGATCTACTTGTTTATTTTATAATTGTACTAGGTATATTTTCCTCATTTTCGATATAAATTGTAATTAAATCTTCCTAAACTCGCTCAGTCCACTTTTGGCCAAAGTTCCGAAACAGCGCCCAGTAACAGAGAAATTAAACATCTTGAAACTGACACTGCTCGCGTAGCTGTAAACTAGTTACGTCCCATGTAATGTACCAGTTTTATTACTATTTCGTTGCAAAACTCGCTCAGTCCATAGAGACGCAAAAGTAAGAACTCGCTCAGTCCATACTTTAAAAGGAAACATCAGAACTCGCTCAGTCCTTAGCGCAAGGATAAATGTTATTGCAGCTCGCTTGGTCCATGAAGGAGTTACAAGAAACTGATAAACCAAATAGTGGTTCCGTGACATAAATATTCTGCCATACGTGCGCTAATATCGCACTAAGAAGTGCAACATAGAGGTTGTAGTCTACGTGGGTATGTTCTTTGGTGGTATATTTGTTTTGTGAATATTTTGTTATTGTGTTTGCATTGTGCAGCTTGGTATTAGTGTGCTTTTAGTGGCTCTGTGTTTGACACGTTATAGTTCATAATGGTGAGTAGTGAACATTATATTAATGTTACATGTTGTTTATATGGAGTAAAATATGTAAGTAATCGATTTTGAATGTATCTATGTGTAGGATATGGATTCGGAACAGTACAGTATGCCAGTTGGAGTTACAGAAAGAGGGCGGAAGAGAAAACGTGATAAACTGCCTCCAAGTAGGCAGAAGTCAAGGAAATACACATCACAGGGTAAGGTGCCAACCATAGACTGCCCTCACATTGCATCTGTCAAGCGGGGCTGCTGTGCTTCTAGCCTATCTACCAAGGATGCACAATATATTTTTGAAACATTGTACAAGGAAAGTGGAAAATGTGCACAGGACAAGTATTTGTTAAAATACATGTCTATAAGTAATCCAAAACGTAGCCGTAGAAGGAAGGAAGATTCGAAGAGAAGCAGGCCGGTACAAGTTAAGTACTCCATTTATACACAAAGTGATCCATCAGTAACAGTGTGTGCCCAAGCGTTCCAGTCCATCACATGTACTTCCAGGGACAGACTGGCGCGGCTAGCGAGAACATTTAGAGCAAATGGTTCATCTCCAAAAGAAAAACGTGGAGGGGTGGATTTGGCACGGCGTGAATATCACATGAAGATAACGGAAAGCATTGTCAAACACATCGGCCAGTACAAATGTCGCGAAAGTCATTATGGGCGAGCAAAGTCTGTGAGACATTATTTATCACCAGAACTATCTGTGACAAAAATGTGGCGCCTCTGGAAATCTCGTCAAGAAGCAAAATACTCATACAGAAAATTTCATAACATATTCATGACTAAATTTAACTTGGGGTTTGGCAATCCTCGAATAGATATTTGCTCATTCTGTGAGGAACAAAACAAGAAGTTGCAGCTTGAAACTGAAGAAAAGGAGAAAAATACGTTTATGCTTGACAAACGTTTACACAAACTGAGAGCGAAGAAGTTTTATGCACACCTGAAAAGTGATCTACCTGAATAAAAAAAATTGTTTTGTTTGACTGTCAACAGAATCAGCCACTCCCTAAACTGTCGGTTAGTGAAATATTTTACAGTAGACAGGTATGGTTGTACAATCTCACATGTATGGTTTATCATGGCTCAAGAGATGTGGGGAAGGAGGAATACATAACATTTTACCCTTGGCTAGAAACACAACACGGAAGAAGTTCCAACGAAATCGCCTCGGCATTAGTTCACTATTTACAGAATTTGGAAAACAAAATTCCCTCTGACATTCATACAGTTCGTCTATTCACTGATAGTGCAGCATCGCGAAGCAAAAATGTCACTGTTCTTGCTGCGTTATGTGGATATTTGAACTCTTCAACAAGGTGGAATATAATACATCATTACTTCCCTATCAGAGGCCATAGTTACATGCCACCAGATCACGTATTTGGGCGTGTAGAGAAAGATCTACGGAAGAAAGAAGTAATAGTAGCTCCAACAGAGTATTATAAAATCTTACAACAGCATGGTAATGTTTTGATATGCGGAACTGACTGGAAAGTGAAGGACTACAAAACTGCTGTACACATTCGTTGTTAGGGCCCCACTTCCTTTCAAAATTTCAGAGCAGAAGGTAATCACATATTCAAAGGTTAACCATCAAGTTCGTATTTCTGTTCGCTCCCTCTGTGACTGGGGAGAGACATTTTGTTCTGTACTCAAAAGGGGTAAAACTGGGACGGACTTATTTGAGTCTCTCCACAATGTTGCACCTGCAAGCAAGGTTTCAAAGGAGAAAGCTAATGACGTTAGGAAACTTTTGAAGTATTTCGCAGTGCCACCGGATTCAGATGACTTTTACAAAAGAGTTTTGTGTCTGATAACCGTGCTGAGGACAACAACACAGTAGTTGTGTACGATGCAGATGAACCACCAAATTAAGTTTTGATGTTATGCATGGGACTTAATGGACAACCTGTAGATGCAACCACAGTTAGTTAAAAGAAAGCAAACATTTTGTCGTAATTCTCCCACGTTTATGTCGAATGTCCATCATTTTATGTATTGTTGTTAGAACATTATTGTACTGTTATTTTTCTTTTCAGTTGATATGCTTTCACAATATTTGCTAATGACAATGGAGTAAGCAAGTTTTGTACACATATTATTCAATGCGTCTTCATATTATCGCCATGGGATTTGCATCATTTATGTTATTAACAAGTATTATGTCTTTTTGTGTGCCCAATCGGTTGCTTTGTTTATTAAAGGGCATTAGTGACTCTAATAGTGTGTACTCTTTTATTGCTGTTTCTGGCATTTCATTTAAATGGACTTAGCGAGTTTAGGGACCCTACGCTTCAATTGCATGTAAACTTTTCATTTAGAGATTTAGTCTTACATCATGAAATATAGGAAACAATCGCTTCACTTAAGCATAACACATTCGGTAAAAATAAGTTAAAAATAAGAAACATAAAGTCAATTAATTTAGTAATCTTCCTACGCAAGGATGATGCCTGTGTGAACGTATTTGACACGTTCGTGGCCTAGAAGTGCAGACGCAGTAAGGACGACACAACACACACACATCACACCTCATCCTAGCCTCTAGGCACAAGTCACTGAACTAACTTGTAGTGTTCTCGCCGACAACTAGCCTCTATGAGACAGTCAGTGATAAACCTACCATATTATCAATTAATATTAATAATGAAGGAGTATCGCACACGCTTATAACTTTACGCCGAGTTTTCATACTTGAAAAGGACCACATAAACGCACATTTTCATCAATTCCGGCAGCGTAAAAATATTCTTCATAGATAAATGGAGTAGCAGAAATGTGTTTAAACATGTGTGTAACGTTCTTATAATGATATTCTTAAGCAGACATAACCTACGCCCGCTGAGCAGTTGTCTAATAATCTTGTAACGGCATCGGCTCTGTACTACACATCGCTCAGTGGACTTGGCAGGCGGGTAACTTAGCTACAAAACACCAAGTTTTACGCTACCGAAACGATTGGATGATTATTTATCTAAATTCTGAGATAAAAGGAAAAAGTAATATAGCATTTGATTGTTTTCCTTTGCCGTTTTTTCTTCACGTACATTTTAAATGTGCTGAGACGTATTAAATATAAGCTACGCTGACATACTTGACGTTTGTAGACTCTGAGTCAAGTTAAAATAAGTGAGAAAACAAACGGCTTCTCTGCTTCCTGCTTTGTTCGCCAAAGTAATCGGAGCTTGTCGTACGAACACGTATTCGGGAGGACCCGGGTTTGATCTTTAGCTCCGGCCATCTATTTCCATGGTTTCACTAAATCGCTCCAGGCGAATGCTGGGATGGTTCTTTAACAAGGCTATGGCCGACTCCTTCCCTAGATCCTCCTGTCATTGTGTCAAGTTATGTGACACCGTCTCTAATTACCTTACTTTATCGAACGATACTACATATTTCTGGGACATTAGATGGTAACTTCGCATAATATGAGTATTTGAAGATGTGATAAACCTGTATTACATTACTAAGTTGAGTGACAAAATGATCTAGTTTTTTCTTTTAGTCATGATCTGAGCTACATGTGAGTTTTTCGATGGCTGTGAACACGAAAGCTGTTATGCATTAATATTAACGTTAAGGCTCGACATAAGTCGCAGTTTGGGATTTAAAAAATTTTTATTTTGTTGAAAATCTGTGCAGGAAAATGTGAAATTTGCTATTATAGCGAGAATTGTAATTTCTTTACGCTGCAGTACAAACATTGCTATTCAGCTTTCAATTTATACTTAGGCAGCAATTAGTCCAACTATTTAAGAATATAAAAGTTGCTGTGTAGATTGCAGCCGAAATATACGTCACAAGATCCACTGCGGTGCTTGTACTACAGTGATAAGGAAAAACAATTCACGTTACAATAGCGAATTTCACATTTTTTTCTGAAAATTAAATAAATAGTGGAAAACAGAATAATCTAATAACGCGACCGTGGCCGAGCCTTAAACGTGGCAAAGCTGCATCGGGGACTGGCTGCTGTTACTACTTGGCTGCCCTAGTCTCTTTATAGTGTCTTGCTGCAGTCTATACTCTATCCATTCTAAGGTTGCAGCTAATTCATTCAAGTGAATGACAATAACATTTTTGCACAGCCTAAATTTCGTTTGAAATATTGAAAAATACAACACGACTGTGTTACAACACAATCACAATGTGAGGGAATCACGATATAATTAAATTGTTTTGATTTATTTAATTATCAATTGATATTTCTGCTGCAACCTTATAGTGGACAGAGTATAGCGGTTTTTATACGCCTACGCTGACTAGGACGGCCAATAAGCGTCTGGCAGCAGGCTATGTGCAGCAGCTTTGTCACATTCAATACGCCAGCCTTCTAATAACGACAGCCATGTTAGAGTTCAAACACTGATATGACTTTCTCGAAAAGACTCGACTAGTACAGTTATTGGCAAAACGTTTGCGCGTGGTGTAATTTACAAGGTTATGTTTCGTATTTTCAATATTGATGTATTATTATTATTATTATTTGCTAAAATCAGTAATATGACTGATTGCATTAAACTTCAAGCTGTTATTGAGTTAGTCCGTAAGTGGTGCAAGAATAATATGAATCAAAATTATGATAAAACTATCTGTATTACATTTACGCGTAAAACTAACCCTATAAAGTTTGACTATTCGGTAAATAATTGCACAATTAAACGTAATGATAATGTACATGATCTTGGAATATTATTAAATAGTAAACTTTTTTTTCATTTACATGTTGATAATTTAATCTCCAATGTTCATCGTACTCAAGGGTTAATAAAATTCCTGACTTATAATGCTTCTTCTCCGGATTCCTTAATTAGCCTTTACTATGCTTTGATTAGATCCAAGCTAGAATACTGCTCTGTTATATGGAATAGCATTACCATCACAGACTCGAATCGTATTGAGTCAGTACAATACAAATTATTTAAAACTATTTACATGAGATTCTCTCAACCGTTAATGCCTTTCAGTTATGTGGATATTCTTACTGATTTTAAGACAACCACTTTACATGCTCGTAGAATAGTTAATGATGCTCTATTTTTTATTAACTCCTTTCTCTATTATTTTGATTGTCAAACTATTATAAACAATACAGGTTTAAAGGTGCCTAACCGTAGTAGTAGAAACTTTAATCTTTTTTACGCATTATCTAAAAATAAAGACTTAATTAACAGATGTATATTTAATTTGAGTGATATTTGTAAATTTGATCTTTTTAAGGATAGAAAAATTGTATTCTGGGACTTTAAATAAGGTTGTTTAAGTGTGTCTCAGTTCTGTCTGTCTTCTTTTTAAATGTTTTACCGCATGTTGTCCTGTCAGAGTGTGTTGTACGTATCTAGTCCTTTGTTTTATGTGTCTGTTTTTATTTGTATGTCCTTTGTTAATTGTTTATCCTGTGTTTCTGTATTTGTATCTGTTATGTGTTTAGTGTCATCCTGTTATTGGTCGCATGACTATTGGATGGCACTTTAAACATAATAAATGAAATGAAATGAATGAAATGAAATTATTATTATTGGCACCATTTGTCTCTCGGGGAAAGTTTGATCATTGACACGGCTTACAAGGTCTAAATGCCTTCTCAACGAAAGTAATAACTGTGCCAGTGTAGTAGACAGACCCGCCTAGCTTAAGTTACACAGGTTGCATAGTGACAGGCGTTATTAATGAACATTTGAAAATACTCCAATATAAATTTCAATGAGAACCAATGTCCTAAGAGTGTCGCACAAAGGTAAATTTTTTTGTTCGTGTAAACCATTTGTTTCTAAGTCTTTCAAAAATTATTTTTATTAAAATGCACGGTTATCAATTTCCGAACGCTTACAATTACGTCTCGTCAGGTTTTATTAATGTTAGAATGATGATTTTACAAAATTCAAACAAATACTTTTTTCGACGTAACCACGATACGAAATAGTGGGGTAATATCATATAGTTCCTTGCTTACGTTCACAAAAAGTCCTATGTATGCTTTCAACATATTTGGTCGTCAGAAATCGCCTTCCAAAATGTGTCGGTTCCTTTTATTTATATGTATGTAAGTGTGTATATATGTATGTAATTATGTATATATGTACATATATATACACACACACACAATCCGTGGACCATAATTCATGTGCCAAACTCCGGGATGGGATTTATGTAAACTAAAGTGGGGTTACACTGACCAACACTATCATGGGGTGAATACTAAGGGAGCTACAGGACTTTGAAATACAAATTTTGTAATACATTTTTTAAAAATACTATAAAGTATAAGAGTTGGAGCCATAAAAATCTGACATAGAGCTCTAAGAATTGGATCTAATAAATCTGTGAAAATGTGGTTGACACAACGTTCCCTCTACACTGCTTATGTAAGGGTTACTCAACATATTTGTGTAAGTTACTTTTATATACTAAGCGGTGATAAAATATTCCACTCCTAGCATTGCTTATCAAGCAAAATGAAGGGGAATGTGCCTGTTGCGTCAATTCACTCCGGTAAACCGTTTTCGAGAAAATGCGAATCAAAATATAAAGGTGCAGTGTAACCCCGCAGAGGTAGGCAAAACAACGGCTTTCTGAGCCATGCTAACTGCAGCATTGAATTGCTAAATAAAGTACAGTAGTGACAGAGACAGCTACATCTGGGCACACAGCAATCTTGACCACATGCACTCTACGTATAGCCAAGTGCGCTACAGGGTCAATGTGTTAGATGGCATTGTCAACAATCATTTGTTGGGACCTTATTTGCAAGCTGACCGCCTCAAAGAAGTCAATTTACTTAAACTTCCTGCAGGATGTATTTCCGGAATTGCTAGAGGAAGTACCATTGGCAATTGGCCGCTCCATGATTTCAGCACGATGGGGCACCACCAATTTTTTCTGCTGGCGTAGGTTGCAATCTTAACACCACGTCTGCAGGTTGCTGGATAGGCAGAGGACGGCCCATCCATTGTCCGGCTTGATCTCCATACCTAACTCCATTGGATTTGTTTATGGGGGTCATGTCAACTTCCTAATTTACGAGACGCCGTGACTAGCTAAGGTCTCGTGGCACGTGTGATAGCCGCATTTGATTTGTGCGTGCCATACCAAACATTTATACACGAGTCCTGGCCAACCTGATCCGCTGTTGCCAGCTGTGTGTCCATTTGGGGAGGGGGGGGGGGGTGGAACAGCAATTCGAACACATATTGTAAATACTTATAGATGTTCGTTGTTCTGTAAACGTGATTTATCTTAATCTAACCTTTAATGCGGTGGTTGGTGTCGGCAGTTCCGCTAACCAGAGTGATTCCTCAAAACTCATTTCCTTCCGCTTGCATTCCGCCACTGCACAACTTCCACCTCATTTCAACATCACCAGTTCTCAATAAATTGCTGTTAAGAGGCTTGTGTAGCGAATGTAATATCCCACGAGTGATGCGCGATAACGGTGGGTTATTAGGCTGACTTTGTTACACGTGACGTACTAATTAGTGCGCAGTATTTTTTTCTAGTATGAATTATTATTCTGTGGCACTTTGATTCGTGACTCTACAGTTTTATTTGTAGAAATTATCAAGTACCTCATAATTTGGTCTTACGTAGACTTTTGCATTTCATTGTTCTTATGAATTCGAGTGGTACTTGACGGCTGTATTTAGCTTCTTTGTGGTACCCCATAATCATTATTATAATATGAATGCTGGATGTTTAAACGTTATTATTTCAAATGTGTGTTATTTTACTTTGGTGAATGTTGATACTAAACACTTGAACAAATTCACTCACGTCCAATGATGATAAATTTATAGATTGTGATGATGCAGAAAGGTTTAAGAAAATGGCAGACTACCTATGTTTAATGGTTTAGACATTTTTAAATTTTAATAACACCGTATTTTGCATGAAGGAATAAAAGAAGTACATATATGTAAATATTTAGGTAAAATAATGTTATTTTTCCTTCTTTTACATGGCGTTACATGATAGAAGGGAATGTTATACAATACGGTATTTACAACATAAATAATTCCATTTTTCGGTAACTTTCACACAAACTGCTGTTTTATAAACTTGTTAACTGTACACACAAAGATGCTTTTAACAATACAACTGGTGTCTATCACATCAACAACCTGTCGCAGATTGACCAGCAGATGCACTCCTGTGCTGCCGCGAAGGAACTGACAAGTGACTAATGCGAACACCACTGCAACCCAGGCCTGTGCGCGAGAAGTCATTGTTGGACTATATAACACATTTCCAAAATGTTTTTCGCACATATCTAATAAACCTTACGTAATACGGCAAAATATGACAAATCAATTTTCGTTTATTATTTAACTATTAATATATTTTGCCTCTTGTATATTTCCTGTAAAACGCTTCATTTATGATATATGGCGCCAAAAAAACTTCATACACTCGGATGCGTAACTGATTTGTAGTAGGTTTTCGTAAATATTATGAAAACTGCTAGATATACGAAAAAAATGCGTGGGACATTTTTTGTTAAAGCAGAGAGATTTAAACATTTCTTGTTTCTTTCATTTTTCCTATACGATGCGCGGTTTTCGATTTATTGTGTTTTCTAAGTGTGCATGACCACATTTTCGAATGTTGGGCAACAGCCCCTTCCCTCCACCCGCACGCAAATATCGATTGGAGCTCTTCCCAGAAATGACCAGTAGGGTCCAGTTGTGCAAACTACCACCTTTTTATAATAAATGCAAAGCTCCAGCAAATTTGTTCTCTTACCCTCTTGACTATTGGACGAAAGGTCGTGAGACATGGTAAACGGGTACTTCTCACGAATATATCGGAATAATTTCTTCAGAATAAAAAAAAAAATGACCGGAAGGGTTTGAAGTTTGACCCTCAAGGTTATTCTTTTTATCGGCCTATCTTATACGGTTTTTGACTTCGAATGCTGTAATTTGTTTCAGAGGTACCTTTTTTTAAAATGCCTATTTATAATCTTCCAAAGGATTTTACAAAGAAAAAAATTGTCTCGTCATGCGTAAAATTACAAATATTTGCATACTTTGCCATATATGTTGTGGCCATACTGTTAGTATTACGAAGAAGTCCCAGTTGGTCTTCTTCATAGATAAAATTGTGTTCTTTAATTACGTACGGAAGTATTTTGCTCTAAATTCTACCGTTTTCTATAAGAATGCGAAAACGTAATTTTAGGTGTCATTTTCCACTATAGTGGCCAAAGCTCCAGTCCGCATGAACAGGACTTATAAGTATGTTGAAGAGATATGGTATAAGAAAGACCTGTGCGAAAAGAAATCAGCTAATTACTATTTTTTTTCCTTAACTATATAATCCGACCTTTTTGACTGGATTATTCCCACATGACTAGACAGTCATAGTTTAGTTAAAACGTGTAGTGCAAGGTAAGAGTAATGGCAGTGCCTTAATTGTGGTACTTTTAGGATTTCCGTTTGTGAGACACATAAAAACAAGAAACAAAATTGAAATGGAGGATGAATAGCGCTATGTGATCTAATACCAAAATACTTTTAGGCCCTCGCGTATGCTTCCGGCCTCATCTACTGTTGCTAGTTATCTCTGTGCTGCGGATCGATTTGCAGTCAAGTCAGCAGTAGGTAACTGGCGTGCACAAACGTCTGCTGGTAACGCGAGGGAGGTACAGCTTAACGTCCTGCTGATAGTGAAGTAATTTGAGCTGGAACCATTAGCTTAGGTACACATGAAATTGAATAATTCTGCTGTATAATGGAATTAACAATTATACCAGTATTCGCTTAAAGAGATTTAAGAAAACTATAACAAGAGAACGTCAGTTTCCCAGATAAACGATGTTCCTGAACTACAGCTTAAAATTATTGAGGCGATTCCCCATCCAAAATGTCATATGAACGATGTCGTACAGTAAATCATAAGGGAGATATCCACCCCTTAAGATCGAAACTTTAAATATTTAAAACTGAAAACAGTAAAACCTATAGAATATTATAAAGAAAAATTCTGTGAATGATGTAACACACACAGTAACTAAGCCGAAGTTTTACGACAAGTCATGCAACACGGGTTGTTTACCTGGCAAGCAACCAAGTGCACTCTCACAAATATTTATCTTCTAAAAATCAGTTCGGATTTAGATGTACAATGAATGTGACGTGTATTTCTGTATGAATGTTACTTCTCTGAAAGAAATAATTTACCTATGGATTACACACACACATTGGTAGGGTAAACACATACCTTTTCGTTTTTTCTTAATGTGGTGATTATTAGCACCATGCAGAAGCTTAGAATGTCTACGGAAAGTAACATAATTCACATTCCCTGGTAGGTTTTATTATTTTCATTTGAAATAATTCAAAATGTCGATTGTTAAGTTTGTACAACCCCCATATAAGTCATTCTTTACTGTCTAATGTTTTATACCTCACTTTGAATAGGAGGAACCGCAGGAGCCGCGGTGGCTGAGGGGTCTCATTGCTCGCACCTCAACAAGGCAATCCGGGTTCGATTCTCGGCGAAGTCGGTTCCCGGATTTTCGCATGTGGGAATCGTGCCGGATGATGCATCTTGCTGGCGAGTTTTCTCGGGGATCTCTCGTTTCCTCCGCTCCTTTATTCCAGTGCTGCTCCATACATCATGTCACCCCTAACCAGCGTTGAAGACCTCGGTGCTGAGTGCTGACAAAAATTTCTCGCTTCACTTCCATCACTGAGCTTGTGCCTATAGTTCAGGAACATTCTCTGTTAAAGAAGTCCTACCGACCAAATCTAACAATAATATCCATACTAAGATACTAAGTTTGTGTCGCGGATGGCGTGAAAAGATCTGTACGTGACAAGTAGGTAGAAGGTGTAACTGTTCGTACTTAACAACTGGTGTAATACAAGCAATGAGCACCGACATGTTTAACAAATTGTTCTGAGTCTGTCTCATAGACTAGTAATCCTTCTGTGTAAGTTCAACGCAAAACAGAAGGTTAAGATGAATATTGTCGATCCACCATAGCCGTGGCCTGCACGCTACGTGCGGCTAGCGAGAACTTCCTTTCCTCTCGATTCTCGTCATAACCACAAGACGACGAGGCTTGGCCCACCCTAGTTCGTCACTGTCGATATCTGGAAGTTGACGAGGAGTCGTGACGCACGTCCTGTGACCAGCCTGGTACTAAGCTCTGTGGCGGCCGGCCAGTAGATGATGAGCGACGCCATGGTACTTCTGGTGCTGCTGCTGGTGCTGTGCGTCGAGCATGTATACAACCAGAGGGACATGTGTACAACCATTCAGACCTGTGACCAGTGCATCAGGACGCCAACATGCGCGTGGTGCGCCAGCCAGGTGAGACAACAACCTGACTACTCTGCCTTGTGACAACCAACCAGAGTACGTATATCTTCGTCTCCTCCGTCCGGTTGTCGAGAATGCGCCGAGGTGTTGCAAGCAGAACTCTAACCTTGTCATATGTAACACGTTTTCTGTGTCAGCATAACAGGGGAGTTGGGCCAGTTTAGGTTACTTAGACCACTAGCAAATCGTATAATTTTTGTCGTCTACTGGTAGTCTTACTGCAGTTCCTTGATACACACTTGACGTATATGTCGAATCACTGCAATAAGAATTTCAGTACATAATATCTATAGAGTAGATTTCAGGTTTTACACTGGTAACCGTAATCATACTTGGTTATGTATGTCCTTACATTGTGGTTTTTTAATACGGTTTCAGATCTTGCTTGCGACCGTGCAGTTTTTTGCTTTGTAGATGTCCTTAAGTTGTTCGGGACTGTTCCAATAAAAATTTTAAGTCAAGTCATTTGGTATTACCGTATGTCAAATCATATAATAATAAAACACAAGTTGATTCACTTCCAACGTTATGTATATTGATAATTCATGTGACTAGTTTCCCGACATGAAGCATATGAAATGTTAGACTTCTGCAAACCTTAAGGAAAACAAGTTCTTTCCACGTGCTGAAATTTTGGATTTCTTTCAACATATCAGAGAATATAACGTGAAAACGGTATATGACTGACAAATTAGCTTCCCGCTATGTGTGCAGGTCACGTATTTCTCATACTTCATAAATCAATATTTTGTTCCCGGGTAGTTGTGATCTTGCATTAAGACTATATTCTAGTACATTTAAGTTTTCGAACTAATTTGTCAGAATATGCATGAACAGTAGTACCTTTTTGTAATAAACCACCTTGGGTGATATTAGTTGAGTATGGAACAGCGTCGAAATGAAAGAGCAAGGGAAACTATACAGCTTTAAAATGAAAGTATGTTACAAATTTTGTGAGATGATTCCTGGTAAAAAATGAGGTAAAGTTATACATTAGTAACATTTCGCTAGCGCACGTTTTAAGGGTCAAATTCGGGTTTGATAATATAATTCTACAACTGAATTCTGTTAATAAATCCTAAGATAATGTATTGAAAGAATGGATTTCCGGGTGTAGTTAATTAGTAACAAGATCTGCAGTCCGTGCAAGTAAGGTGTCGAATAAATGTCACCTTCATTACATTGTGGGGTTGGTCACGCCGTTTTCTGCCATAGAATTAGTTGTCATTTAAATTTACGGACGTTAAATGCCACGGTTTGTAGCACAAATTCCTAATGAACAAAAAAGTAGCCTTTACCGCAACACCCTCAAGTCAACCGATTTCGAGAAAATTTAAATAAATGTAAATACTGACAGGTAGGCAATACACGTTACACAAGAGATTTAAATGAATGTTACGCTAATAAGTGATGAACTTTAATGTATTTTGAAACCACAATGTACGTAGAATGCGCAATTTATAATGTGTACTATTTAATATTAAAACAGATGCTTGAAAGTCTGGCCACCTTCATTAATACAGGCATTGTAACGCTGCTGTAAGATCAAATGCGAACGCTGGATAACGTTGGCGTCGTTTCACTGGCTGCTACACTGTACGAGTCCTCGCACCATGTCCACTGGAGTCTCGCAGACTATAATCTTCATATGACCCCACATATAGAAGTCCAAGGGTAACAAATCAGGGGAGCGTGCAGGCCACTGGACAGGACCTCCCCTACCTATTCACTTCTCTAGAAACACTTAGTTGAGGTACTCAAGAACAGCACGAGCATTGTGTGATGGCGCCACATCGTGCTGTAGCCACATGCGGATACGTATTGCGAGTGGTACGTCTTCCAAGCAACTCGGGAAGTGTGTATTGTAAGAAGTAGCCATCAACACGTGCTGGTAACATGTATGGTTCTACTAAGTGATCATGGACTATGCCAGCCCGGAAAATGTGAAACCTCTCTTGGTGAAATGTTATGACCGTCGCCTGTGGGTTTTCGTCCACTCATACTTGGCTGTTGTAACAAACATGGCGTGTGAAACGGGCTTCGTCTGCAAACAGAACACACCTCGAAAAGTAAGCTTCACGTGCTGTTTTCTGCAGAAACCATGTACAGAGCTCATATCTGGGTGGAAAGTCACGTGGTTGTAATGCTTGCTGTCGACGTGGATAGTAGGGTCGAAGCTGCTGCACATGCAGCACATTACACACAGTCACATGAGATGCATCCAATGAACATGCGATGGCACGGATGCTGGTTGATGGTTCATAGTCGACTCTGTTCAGAACAGTTTCTTCAAAGTGTGGTGTACGGTTCGTCGCCTGCACACTACAATTGCGAATCATTGGTAAGAGACTTCCCGTATCTCCCAGACGATGGACGAATCTTCTAAACATTGTATGCGCTGGATGTCGTCAGTTGGGACATCTTGCGCTATACATACGTGCAGCTAATCTTCCACTGCACTTTTCTTCACCATAAATCAAGACCATGTCAGTCAGTTCCGCTAGTTTGTATCTATCCACTGTCACTGCGCTACTGATATGTGGGTCTGGTTTAGTCCCATTTATCTGTTGACTGTGTTTGGCCGGACACAACTCATGCGCATATTACTTGCGGGGCAATCGTTCTGCATGGGAATAGCGCAGAAATAAGTTCGCCTCACAAACATCACTCGTTGCCTAACAGTAAGGCGGCAAACACATTCCGTATGAAAGAATTGTTAATATGGGCCGGCACAATCATTGATTGTCGTTTACATGTACCTTTGTCATGCAAATAATTGTAACATGTTCGTTTTCGTTTCAATTTAAGTACACATTACTAGTGCTGTTTTTGACGGTGTGTAATACCACAAAGCTCTACGTACGTTCTTCACGAAGAGCGTAGCATTAACAAACATCATTGATGCTACACTCCTGATATTGTTAGTTGGTAATCGTCGGTTTTAATAAGTGACGAATAATCAACAATTTTGTTTCAATGCAGTTTTTGTGGTTATTAATAGTACACGTTTCGGTGCAGTTCACAGAATCAATGTTATGAACCCACTCGTGGTACGGCTTTCTAGCATCAATATGACATTAACTGGCACAAGTCTTTAAAAACACAAAGCATGCTTCACTACGTGTTATTACCTAAAACCAACCTACGACTACTGAATAACGATTTGCATATGTACATTCGAATTCCCTATCCATTCATTACTAACTATCGTAGCATTCGTTCAAATCTCCCTGTATCGCGTATTGCCTACCTAACTGTATTCACATTTTCTATTTTTCTCGAAAACGGTTGGCATGAGTGTGTTGTGATAAGGCTTAATGTTTTGTTCACTGGGGATTTGCGCAGCAAACCGTGGAATTTATTATCGTTAAATTGCAATTGCAACGAATTCTATGGTGAAAAACGACGTGACCAACCCCATAATGTAATGAAGGTGACATTTATTCGACACCTTATTTACTACAGATTTCAGATCTTGTTACTAATAAACCACACCCAGAAATTCAATTTTTGATTTTCATTACTTTAGGATCTATTATCAAATTTCAGTTGTCGAATTGAATTTTTCATACGCACATGTGACCCTTAAAATGTGCTCTAATGAAAAATTTTTATTATATAACTTTACCCCATTTTTACCAGGAATCATCTCACAAAGTTTGTGACACACTTTCATTAACACGCTGTACATAAAAAAAATCCGACGGGCCAACAGCATCGTCCGGCTCCGGCACTAGTCCCACATGCGTGTGTTGTCCTCGCCTGAAATTTGCTTCTCCCGTAAAAACTATTTTAAACATCGCTTTTAAATCAACTTTAATTTCAAAACTTTTTCGGAAACGATTTCGTAAAGGAAAGAAAAACATAGCAAATATGGGCAGATGTTGGACAATTTGGTAAATTTGATGGTAAATTGTGGGCTCTTCATGTTTCGTCTTAACATTTTTTGTTAAGATTTGCCTTGTTTTTGAGTTTTTAGTTAATCCACATTTTACTGGAACGATTTTAGGGGAAACCGAAGCACAATATTGATGGATTTTCGGCGAATGTAGTATTAGATAGAAAAATTAGTGCTCCTCAGTTTTAGGAATTGCTTTTTTTGTTGTATGAAGTAAATTTTTCTGATAATATTATTTTGGTAATGCTTTTCACATAAATACACAAAAATAAATGGTATTTTAGTGGATTTTAGACATGTTCTAGGTAATCTTGCACTATTTAGTTTTAGTTTGCACATTTATGTTACCCAGTTTTTAAATTGTTTCGTTTTTTAATGGGTTTTTTGGATGAGTTCTGAAATAATAATATAAAATAATGTTGAATCTTGATTAATTTTGTGTGTGTTTTGGAATAAATTGTTTTCTTAAGTTTTTGTCTTTACATATTTTTACATTTAGATGTACAGACCTTGAGTTATTTAATTATTAATTGTATTTCCAGGAATTTGTCTAGATACACCCATTAAATTTATTAGCAAATTTTATTGAAGTTTTTATATTAAAAGTTGGAAAATTTCAATACTTCGGTCACTGCATTTTGTACTTATTTGTTTAGTTTTTAATTTTTTTATATGTTTAACATGCATCATTTGTTTTTAATTCCGTATTTTTTTTATGTTTCCCCACAGTAAATTTTGAAAGTCTCAGTTATGCTCGGCCATCTTTTATTTTTGACTGCTGTCATATATTCGTTAGATCACGAATGGTAGTCACTTTTGGGCTAGATAGAAATGAAATCTAAGATTCACTAGGAGACTTCTACGAGTTCCGTATAAGCATAGTTTTATCAGTATATGGATGAACGTGTCGTGTTGATGCCACGCAGCGAAATAAAACTTGCAGTGAGCCACTTCCTTTTGTCTTCCCCTCGCATCTGCGGAGATTTACTCTTCCCGGAAGCTTTCTACGAGGAAACTCAGAGAAAAGACGTGACGAACACTAGCTTTTCCTTCCACCATAAAGAGCATGTTTGTGAAAAATACAGAACAGCGTCCGCAACTTGCTGGAGAAGGAAGAAACAGTAATGGTCTTACTTTCAAGATGACAAGATAATTTCTGATGGCATGTTTTCAAGGGTTACGTTAAAAGGGGTTGATCCTTACTCCTGCTGTGTTCGCCCATGTTACTCAGTTACTCCCCAAACCTTCACGTATATCGTTCGGCAGTATGACCCCTAGCTAAAATTACACTAACTTTGGTGTCTTACAATGTGTTCGTGACCAGCATTGCTATCTAAGAGCTGAGATTAGTGGAAAGTAATAGGTCAAATTTAACGTCAGCAGTACTAAGTAATCTCAGTTACTGGAATAAAATGGAACGCCAATCAGTAATGTTGTCTGTTGGAATAACGGCATCAGCATTCAAACATGCCAAAAATCATTAATACTAAATGTAACAAATGTTTACATTAATATTACAATAATTTTCTTGTTGGCAATACATTTTCATTGAAGAATTACTTATTAAAACTAAACTTCAAACACATGGTAACTACAAATTTTACTATACAGCGCAAAAAAATTCCATATTTAAGATATTTACAGTTAGTCTCAATGATAAAACTAACTTCTCTTTCGTTCTTACTGTGTTCAGACATTCAGTACGCAGCAACAACGTATTAATTTAATGTTTTAGTTTTATGTCCTGCAAGTGTACATCGGTTGCTTTCACTGAGACTACGTGACATCCTGCACGTTGGTAGAATAAACAGGAAGTCACGCGGTAATTACTCTTCAACGCAGACGCCATTTTAACGTTCGTAAGTTATTGATCAGTAACCACGGACTGCAAAGGAATGCTCGTTAGTAATCTCAGCTGCTGCCAACAGGAGATGGAACGCGGCCCAAGTCAAAAACAGACTCGTCCTAAAATACATGTTTCCATTAATGGGGATTAGTACCTGTCATCTTAGAAGTCTTCAATTTTCACTGTAAGTTTCCTGCATTGAGGTTTATTAATCTTTCCTGTCTGACATGGCACAGCTTTACCTTCTTAAGCATTACCAAATTTTCACACCTTCACTGCCTTTCTAATTTTTTTTATTTAATAATATTATAAAAGAATAACGTCATTTTTTATACTGATGGTCACAGGTATGGTATAAGCTATTGTAGTCGACAAATTCCTGTTGTTTACAATGTAAATACCTATTTTCTCCGCATTGTTAAAACGTAAACCAATACAGAAAATTTGTAGGCGAAATTTAAATGAAGAAGTTCCATTATTCTAATTGGTAGGTACTGATCTCCCTTAAGAACGCAGTGAGCGAAGTTTCAATATAATTCTCCACAAAGGAATGTATTCACACAGTCCTCTGTGAAGCCAATATCGTAGAACCTTGTAAACAGGCACTGTCAGACTTTCTTTTAAAGTGTCTCTATGTTGTGTCGACACTTGATACGAAGTCTCTGTCACTCTCATGAGCGTGAAGTGTGACATCGTACGACGACGTCACACTTTGTAGTCCTGTGTTACATTGTCTTTAATAATTTCCTCTTAAATACACCGCTCCCTTCCTCACATGATTGTCGTGCCAGCATGCTCCGTATTAGAGTGATTTCGTCGTAAGGAAATGATCATTTACTTACTGAAGGCTACTCCTGGTAGTTTTACAGTGATTTGAAAGGTTTTTTTAAGGCAACATAATTTTCATATCGAAGGATGCCGGCATTGTTTAGTCTCAAGTGTGTCAAAATTCGTGTCAATTTTTTGGTAGTAATAAACCAAATAGTTTTTCAGATTTTTTCACCGAAAATATCACAAATTTTGTTACGAAAATAAACCGAAATGAAGTAAAATATTTCTTTGCGAATGAACAGTGCATTATCTTGCAATACGACTACATAAAACTGTGCCTCATATATGACTGCTCTTCAAAGCATTACGTTAAAAAAAGTTTTGATGTTTTTGCACCAGTGTGAAGAAAACCCACCTAGCGTAGAATAGCCTGGTCTTAAGCGTATTATTCTGGCAGTTTCAGCTCGGTAATGATATGCGCCCTTTCACGTCAATGAAGTAGGGCATACTGCTTACAATTGAAATATTTACAACTCACAAACTACAACAAAACAATACATTCCCGGATCCAATTATGTATATTATTCTTTGTTGTTAAACACCTACACGTCCGTTTAGAGGGCGAAGGTGCAGCTACTCTAGACACACATAATCACATTTTCTAAGCATTTGTAGAGGATACCTTGCTTTTAAATTCCTACGAGTTTAGAGTTATTTTCATGTTTTCTCCATGTTGTTACATTTACAAATGGTTATATAGAATGCGTCCTGTGGGACGTGGGCGAGAGTTTTGAGAGAGTGAGAGAAAGACTAACTTGGAACATGTTTATTTCTCGATAGTCTAGTACAGTACCTGCGCAATACTGTTGAATGCCTGCGAACTTGTGCGGTTCAGAACAAACACTGATTGTATGGTTCAGTGGGTAGATTAAAGTACAACTATTATCATAACTCTTCCCTCAAACGATGCTCCAGATTTCAACGTATACCAATTTGTACCATACATAAATACATAAATATATTGGAGAAAATACTGTAAAGTAGTTAATGCCCGATGCCAGTTCATTTTATAAACATTACGCTTCAAATACTTGCTATCGTCAACTCTAATAAAACTATCCTCAAATTAAATCACTGACATTTTCTTAGAAATCTTGTGTGACATATTTCGTGGGAAACTTTGTCAAACATTTGGTTCCAAGGGGGTTGGAGAAAGCTTGCAAAGATAGTTTACTGTTTTAAGATGTAATTGCAACATAAAAGAGTATAGAAGTATATAATTAAAGTATGACTTTGGTTTAGCAGAACTTCAGTGGGAAAGTGGGTCTGACACGTTGTCGAAGCACTACGAATAAAGACGCAATGAAGAAGTGGTGTGACGAGAACTACACCATAAGCCCAGAGTCTGGTAAAACAGTGTTCGTCGAAGACAAATCTTTTAATGACAATGCTGCTAATGAAGTTGGAAATCCAGTACAAATCAGACCGCAAAGAGTGAAGCTCAGCCTGAGAGTTGGTGAGTTACTAAGTATTATATGATTTACATTAACTTAACATTTGTTTAGGAACATTATATAACAGTGTCTTCAAGAAGCTGTAATCATTTCTGAGAGTTCTTTATACTTTTTGCATGTGGTCTCTCACGAAACTGTCGCACTTTTTCCTGATGATGGATAGTTAATTCAGTTTCAATGCTACCTTAATTATATGTATACAGTTTTTCAACTTGCCATTTATCTATCCTTTCCATGATATAAACGATGTGAAGCGTTTTACTGTTATTAAACGTAATTTATGTTCTGATTCCTAGTTTGCAGTTCATGTATTTTGCATAATATTCTAGGTGTCAGTACTCCGTATTACTGAATAGCAAACTAACACGCTTATTTTCTAGCATTCTTTAGAAATGTTGAACGTTTATAAAAAAAAGTAAGTAAAATATAATTTACGACTGGTTGTAGTGAATATTTTTACCTCTGTTGCCCCTTATTCGTACCACTTTATCAAGTTGCACATCTCGAGCAAGTACACAGATTGTTACAAGAGTTTGTACACGTCCATTTTATCGCTTAGATTGTACTCGCACTTCAAAGTACTTTACATTCAAGGCTACCTGTTTGTGAAATATGCACAGAACATCCTAAGTACCTAATATCAGATGTGACAAAAAGCAAATTTCTTCAAACGCAGGTGAGAAGTTAACTTTGATTACTCACAAGTTACAAATTTCTAAAATCGTATCTGCAGCTGGTTAATTTAACGATTGTTGTTCAGAATATTTGTACTTTTTATTCATCAAAAGAATCTAACAACTTCTTAGAGCTGGTTTCTCAATGTCTGATTAAACTCTTGGTTAGCTAATCCTATGATTATATTTAACCTATTGATTAAGTTGTGATTAAATCTGAAGTGTTTCTCAACGTACTTTAATCTTATGTTTAGCTAAGTATCGGTTAAGGTAAATGTGGCAACCATGCAATGACTTATCAACTTGTGATTGGCTGCAGTGAAACATTTTATTTTTTTATTTAGTTGTGCTGGTTAGCGGTGTTTGTATACACAACGGAAGAATATAAGCGGCCGAGTGCCGAAAATTTTGTTTCTGTGGAAACAGAAATGCTAATTTCTCTTGCTGAAAAATACGCCCGTATCATAGAATAAAAAAAAACTGACGTCGTAACTTGGAAGAAGAAAGAATATGCATGAAAGAAAATCAATGTAGAATTTGATTCATCTAGGAACCTGTATGTGTAACATAACCTACAAATTATGTAACAATAACATAACTTACAATAGGTATTATAATATGATCTTTGAAAGTTTTTTGCAATGGGGATGTATGACAAGATGAGTATTAATGGATATACGCTATTGCTTGCGACTTGGCAACATTCGCAAGCAATGGCGTATATCCATGAATACTCGTCAGGTATTATAATATACAAAAGTATCTAAAAATATGTAACATAATCTACAAATTTATATTATGAACTTTTCAATCCAGATTCCCTGATCATCGTATGTTTTAATTTTCCCGAAGAAATAAAAATAGTATATATTTTTTAAATACCACTTCCCAAGATATGTAGTATAACATACAAATTTGTGTTAACATATCTAAAAAAATTTCTAACTAATAATGCAAAATAATGTATGCATGTACAGAGATATCATACGAAAGCATGTGACATAACCACCAAATGTTTTCACATAACCTACAAAAGAATATTACTTACCCGAACGTACTAAAGTTTATGGGATGTAAATAAAACACGCAATAAACAAGTACACACCCGTCTGTGGTCACTTCCAGCTATCCTTCAATTTTTTCTAGTAGTAGTAGGACAGTATTTTTGCTCAGGCAAAATCTCGTAACAAATTCATGGCCATCTATTTACATGTGATTTGGGCGTTCCCGAAAAAGTCTTGGCCTGTTTATGAAATCTACTATTTCTTCATCTTCATCACCTTCAAACTATAATTTAAATCATCTGGTATCATAACCTAAAAATTGTCACTGTTTATATCCTTGTTTGTTTTAAAAGTCCTGTTTAACTCTCTAATCAATAGAGCTTCTTATGATTAAGATAACCAATGGTTACCGACTGCTAACACATTGATTAATCTTAATCAGTACTTGAGAAACAGATATTGTTGCTAACCGTTGGTTAAATTTTAATCGGAAGATAATCAGAAGAAAATCAGACATTGAGAAACCGGGCCTTAGACTATTTTCTTTCAGGGTAAATTCACATTTCCGTCTATTTTATTGAAAAAAATTATAGCACAAAAGAATGGAACAACTGTGAATTCGACACAATACTTCACTTTTTTTTAATATTAAGAAATCTTGCAGATTAACAATAACTATCCTACTGAGATTTCCGCAAAATCACTCGACAAGCGTGTCAATTCAGGGTCCACAGCATTACGACTGAAGTATCTTCTATTATTTTAAAAGCCAAATAATTCTTGGCTTACATATTGTGCAAGCAGTAACCATGTACTATAATAACAGTTCTAAGCTACTGAACACTGCGTGTAAAAATCATCGCATTTTGTTAAATTATGTATGTGATTGTTAATGCCTAACTTAGTTTTTGTCAACCAAGTAACACGTTGGTCTCACATTCGGAAGTACCTGGGTTTGATTCCCAGCTCCGGCCATCCTGATTTCGGTTTGCATGGTTTACCAAAATTTATTCATGCGAATTTCGGGATAGATCCTTAATGAAGGCCATGGCCGAATCCTCTCCCAGCTCCTGACATTGTGGCAAGCTGTGTATTACCTCATCTAGTGACCTCGCTGTAAACGAGGCGTAAATTTGAACTAAATTACCTTACCTTAACTTCATTGCATGTTTTTTTAAAGTATTCTGCCACTACGCGAAAATCTTACTACTGACGCGTGTATTTATAAAATCCAGGATGCGATCCTTCAAGGTGAGCTTATTTGTTATGTCTACAAGTTATTACCACACACTTTTGTGCGTAAATATGTGTGTTGTGGTAAATGAATGATTTTTAAAATACAGTAAAGAACGCTTATTGTTTTACAGTAATTTTGAAATACATTAATAATATTGTGGTTATAACATATAGTTATCTGTTTTCAGGCGAATATTCTAATTTGACTATCAGATTCAAGCGTGCACGTAATCGTCCTGTCGACATGTACTTCCTGCTAGACATGTCAGTTTCGCTAGAGTCTGTGAAGAATAGTATGACAGAGCTGACTGCACAAATACAGAATCTGACATCTAGCCTACGCTTGGGGTTTGGAAGTTTCATAGACAAAGACATTGAGCCTATGAAAGTATCTCCATACGAACAGTGAGTTTACACAGTAGTTTTGTGCTTACGCTAAATTATATAATTTTTTACTGTCACCTACAACTTATGTAACATATCGAATATCCTGTCTGCTTTTCGTATTAACTTAAAGTTCACAGTCTATGTCACAGTTCTTTAGTCAGAAGCTAGAAAATATAGGTTTTACAATCTTTATCTTAGATATTTAGAATCTGTGTCTCGATCCACACAAAATAAGTAAACTATGTTAATTTGCTTACTCTTCTGTGTGACCCACTCTCTTTCCAATAATGTTGTCCTAAATACATCTTCGATTACTTCGACATGTTTTTTGATCAAGTAAATAGAAACTACATAACGCTGGGTTTGGTTTCAGTTACACAGAAGATGGAAAGCTAATCCACGACGTATATTCTGGTATTTACAGCTTCAAAAATCACATGTCACTCAGCAAAGACGTGACGCGTGTCCAGGTGAGTGAGTGACAATTAACTTAAACACAGTTATTTATTATCATCATGAAAAGAAGTTGCTAAAACTATTTTAGTTTTTTTCTGTAATCGAAATAAACCTAAACATTTTACAATCATCTGTACATGCAAATGCACTAGAAACTCAATGTCACCTAATTTTACATGGAATTAAGTAATGAGTACAACACAACATTTAAACTTACTAATTACTAGATTTCATTACGAAAATCTACATAGTTAAAAAAATTTTCATTCACGTCCTTTCTTCGTAATGTATAACATTTTAAAGGAATTATATAAAATACGCTTTCAAGATAACTTTCACAAAAATGCTGTTGCAATTTTTTTTAGAAACGGAAATGACAAAAAACTGGATAGTTTAGAGTAGGCCTACCTATTGTAGCATATTAAAATGTTTTGTTTCAAGTCATTAACACAAAATTTTTGTTCACATTTTATTAATACAAGTCAAATAGGGTAGTTTTTGCGATTATTCAGTTTAGTCTAAAAAATAGCGGATAAGACCTTCAACGAATTCTTTATTATTTATTTATTTGCTCTGAAAGCACTTAATGCTTTTGTGCTTAAACATTGCAAAACGAAAAACATTAATGTAAAAGATCACATAATAGGGCATCATTTTTTACCTAAAGCCAAAAATTGTCATAATGTGTTCGAAAAACTATTACAGTTAATGCATGAAAAAGTTTGTTATAAAAACATACATTGTTGCGTACGTGTGTGTCTCATTTTACCAAAACTATTTAAATTACGTTGTGAAACTTTGATCTAAATACAATTAATACAGTCTTAAATATCTACAAACTTTAAATGGTTCTTTACCAGTTTTATGTAACGTGTTGTATTGTTTTATTTTTTGCAGTGTTAGTTCATAGTATAATATTTTTAACGTACTTATTAGTGCTAAAGTTTAAACATGTATGTACTGAATTACTATTTTTCCATTTTAATTATTAAAGGTATACAATTCCTACAGCACCTCTTAACAAACTAACACAGTATTTAACTGATTTTAGTACATTTATGATACACTTTCCGTACCTAAATTGTTCCTGCAGCAATGAATTATTTGATTAATTTTGCGAATGATTATGTTCATTCTTCTCTCGGCAATTAAAGACGGCATTGAAATTGTGGTACAAACTTAGGAAAATATATTAACATTTTACTAATTATTTTCGGAAGAAAATGAGTATCGTGTACTTCAAAATATTTTCTCATATGTTTTCAAGAAGTTCAATTTCGTTCTATTTGGTTGTAAAAGCAGTAAACCGAACTATTGTTTTGTAGTTACGCCCACATACATAAAACACATAACATTGTCTTTTAACGATACTTGCATAGACCTGTGGGTTTATTCAGAATATTTTTACTACATGATATTACACCTTCTAAGAAGACGAACACAACTATAATTTCTGTAGAAAAAATCTGTATACCGTTCCCTGTAGTGTTTACTATTCTCCACAAAAGCAAAACGGATAGTTTTTACAAAATTACGTACAATGGAATTTCTTATAGGCGTGCAGCTTTTTTATCCATTGTGAACCTGTGGTATCTTGCTAGTAAAACAAGTTTATTTCAAGTAATGTGAAAACAATATTTTACAATCGACTTATATATAAATAAGAAATACTTTTTTAATAAACACTCATATTACAGAATATATAAACGCAAATATATATGTGAGCTTGTGTACGAAATTTTGATCACAGAAAGATTACCGTGACATTATATATATATATATACATATGTATATATAAATTTATAAAAAATTGAAGAACAAGTAGAAATTTCATAGTTCATTCCCCTTATTTCTTAAACGTTTTGCAGTAACATCTGTGTATCAGCGTATTTTGCTAACTGCGGTGTCTTTCTTAGATCTCATGCTAATTAATAAAAAAACTTTTCTAGTTTTTGTGACTTAATAAAGAGTACAAAAAACTGGTTATATGTTTCACAATGGCTGGAAACTAAATTAAATTAATTGTATTATTTCTAAGTATGATGTGTTCAGAATGTTACTCATTAATCGTACATCTTTCAGACTCCCAAAATGGTACCACTAAACGTATTTAGGGAAACCTAAATTTATAACTACAAAAAAATCCACATTACTATGTTAGTTCTAAATATTATGTGTAAATATCAATTTTGATACTAATGTCAACGATTTTATTACATTCGAGAGTAATTAGATGTATTTCAATTGTTAATTTTTTCCAGGAATCCATTAGTTCTTTGGAACAACTAGCTCTCCCAGACTGCTACAAATGTGTCCGAGGTTTACTGGACGGAGCTATGCAGTCTATGATGTGCCAACAAGAGATAAAATGGCAACCGAATGCTTACCGTTTGCTTGTAATACCTACTGACAAAGACTTCCACATTGCGGGAGATGGAAAGGTGAGAACAACAAAACTCAGCTTTGCTGTAATTGAAATATATGTATATTATCTTATAATAGTAACTTTTTAATTCCCACAATTAATCAAAGGAAATGTTATTCTATGAAGAACACCCAACAAAATTTTCTTGCACTCGGAATTCTTGAACACTTTTACGAAGATTGCGTACGAAATGTTTGATTTCAAATGGACTAAGTGTGTATTCAACAAAAAGTTGCAATTGCAATGTTTGTCTAACCATTCTTATGAAATTAAGGGGTAGCTATGCTTATTGTAATGTATGGGAGATATTTGTAGCCGCTTTTTTGTTAGGGATAATATGGTGATGCCCTGTTTTGTAACATATCAAAATGCGATTAGTTCGTAACTAATCCCTTGTTCCACGTAAACGAACAGTTATTAAACTGTGTTACTTACTTATATTACGTTTATTTACGGAACGATTTTGCTCTCACCCCCATGTATGAAATACAGACTTCCAGGGTAATTGTAATAGCAGCATCAAAGTTTCAGTTGTTTAACTGCGCACACAGAGTTGCTACGATTTCTCCGAACTTGCTAGACATAAATATACGTCTGCAGGTTTACTTTGCCGACAGAAAATCTGCCAGTTTACTACGCAAGTTATCCTGTCTAAAGTACAATACGAGTCGTATAACGAAGCAAGTTAAGCAGTGAAATCAACAACGCCAATAAAGTTATTTATGCCACACTTTAAATCACAATGTCTCAACGTTGATACCTAAAAAATGAACTAGTACAAAGATTACAATTTCATATAATTTTATGAAGGCCACATTGCGAAACAGAACATAAGAAAATAATTCTTCCTTGATCTTTGAAGCTATTCACATGTTAAGGAAACCCGCTTCTAGAGTAGGATACTTTGTTTACGAGCCTCTATTTAAAAATGCACGTGTATCTTATTGGTGGGTTTGAAACGCACCAATATGTTTGTGAACAGTGCTCTTCTAATAAGTGTTTGACAGATTTTGTGTGACGTCTTCGCCTAATGATATTTATGAATATGTTAACAGCTTCGCAATATCTTACCAAACGTCTTGTGAACTTCCATCCAGAGTCCTCACACAGGCCGATGTGGTGCGGTAATTACACACCTCGGGTTTCGAGTTACCGGGTTCTGTTTCATACTCGGACATTCTAAGTTAAGTTTTCAGTGAGTTTCAAACTTACTTTAGCTGAAGGATGGGTAGGACCTCAACTATAGACCATGTCAGATTCTTTCTTAGTTTATTGCCCGGTTAACTGGCTTCGTCTGTAATTACCTTAATGCCGACGTGACGCTTAGCTATATATATATATATATATATATATATATTCACCTACCTGCCAGATTCTTTTCATGATGAAGTGTGACTGTATAAGATCTTTACTGTAATACATGAATTTTACTATTTTGCTGGTGCTATTTTAATGCATATCTTTCTCTCAGTTTGCAGGACTGTTCGAACCTAATGATGGCTATTGTCACCTGAACGTCGATGGGGAATACACTCATTCACTTTTATTCGATTATCCATCAGTATCCCAGGTACATTGTTTGCATATCATATGTTACTTTTTTTAATTTAGCTTATATAAACATAAAGAACATTATTAAAATCAGTATTTAATAACTGCATAAATGAAAGCTCCAAGTTGTAAAAGCCTGCCTATTTGTTGCATCCTGTGTCAAGAACGATGGTATTTTACGAGGGAATGGCAGAACCACAGGCGAAGTCGTATTGCGTGCTCGTGTATGCGAAGAGTGGGTGAATACCGCTGCCAATTCAACGAACATCTTCACCGTCATAGACAGATTTACAAGCGGCATGGTTCGTAGAAGTTGCTTGCAGATGCGGAGTGAAATACATCCGTCTACCTTGCATGTCAGATGAAAGTTTCGACCTATTAGATCTGTGTTCTAGTGGATCCCTGGGAAATACGCACATCAGAAAGCATCGAAATTGGAATTACTTAGACAACTGTATGGTGTGTTTTTAACAAATTATCTACATATATTATGCAACATTATAAATGTCATTTTGAAAGTGCATTACATCCCGTCGATTAAAGAAAAACGTTATATTTTGCACTGTAATAATGCTGGATACTACTAGTGGCCGGTGATGTTCACACACTGTCTCGTAAATAATTAAGAAAGAATATTTTTAGTTAAAACAGTCACAAATTGTTTCTTCACACTAAATTTCGTGTTGTTTTACTAAACTTTTCATGATACAGAACGTAGGTTAAAATTTAATTACTAGCACTGAAAGTTGTTTCTCATTTCCCTTTATTTAATTTCCGGGCATTTCAATATGGATCTTAAACAATCAGTAAGTACGTGTAATTGTCTACATAGTTTACATTTAATTGCGAGGTTATCATTTCCGGCAATTAAATGATAGTTGTTGTTTTCTTTATTCGTAACGTCAGACGTTAAATTATTATTTTCTAGTAAGGCTACTGAGCGATATTTCATATCTAGGGTGCAATACGTAAAAATAGTCTCTGTGATAATATACATTTATTACCTGCACTCTGTATTATTTACATTTGTTTAACGTTTAAAATCACAGCGTCTCCTCACCAGTTTATCTCAAGGCTTGTGTCACATTTTTGCTCAGAATGTCCGTTTGGCCTGGAATCAGATAAATCGTAACTGCCTGCATATATCGAGGTGTTTTATGGTTGCGGGGATGTAACACATGCTGCTCCAGTAGGTGTTGCCACCAAGAGGTGAAAGAAGTAACCGTTTCCGCGATCAACAGGCATGAACACAGTCCGACCTGTGCTCTTCTTTAATGTTAAAACTCCCATAAGATGTGATGTCATTTTGTGTTGCGCATGCGCAGAGGCCAAGAAGAGAGGTCGAGAGAAGAGCATAGCTCTGTTGTGCACAGTACACTGTTGCAACATCGCAGTTTTACACCATAAAAACTCCCCGTGCATTTGTGATCGGTTAGACGAACATTTTAAACTGTACTGGCCCTGCAAAACACACAATAATGTTTTAAATATTTTACCAAAATGCTTCACAGAAAACTGGGTTTGCACGTGCACTTGTGCACTTATATGCCGGCCGCTACTGCTGGATATGCAAAAAAGAAATTTATTCAGAATAATTATATTAATCAACATTAAATAGTATTTTCATTACAAATAACCGCTCCAATGTGATATTTTGTGGTACTAAATATCCTCAGGTGGCTGTAAAAATAATGTTTATGGGCTTAGTTTAGACTGTGACTGGAAAATACTCTGGACGTGAGATAATTTTTTTTAAATTTAGGAATATTTGGGTGACATTTAATGCAAGATGGTGCCCAACGTCATTTCCATTTAGATGGTCGGCGTTTTATATGAACTACAACATTCAATAATCTGGATAGCAAAATTATCTTCTTCTTCGTCTATACCACCCAGGTCACCAAACCATAGCCCTGCTGTTGTTATCTATGAGAGTACATAAAACACAAGTCGATTGTGTCACATAAGCTTGCTACTCTTCACAATACCATCTACGGAATTGTTAAAAATACTAATTCAGTAATTAGATACCAATTATTTATGTGTGCAAGAAATGGACTACCGAATATAGTCACGCAACGAACGCTGCTCGCACGTTCAACATCAAGGACCCTACAACTAAAACATGAACTTTCGTCTATGTAGTAGTGTTAGTATCCATCTCTGCCATTTATAGTTTGTTACAAATAAACATCTTAAGTTTTTTTTATATTTTTTAACAATCTGATATAGTTTTTCTTCATGACTTCTATGCAACGATAGCCTTATACTCTTTTTAATATTTATAACATAAAAAATTGTACGAGCACAACATTAAATATAAACAAAGTATTCTTGTATTGAAAGAAGTAATTAAAATATTGTTGAACAGTGTGGTTGTTAAAAAGACAGTAGAAAGCAATATGAACTGTACAAATTTGATAGACCTGTCAAAATACTAGCGAAATTTTCAAACAGGAGGATGTACATTAAAACGGTAATGAGCAGCCTCACGATACTGTAAAGTTACACTCAAAATATGGGTTGATCTTCCAAACTTGCTAAGCTATTATATGATGATGAAAGAGTAGGATATGCTTTATCTTTTACGTGTAAAAGTTGAGAAGCACAGAAGAACAGTGAAATATGTGCTGAACATTGAAACTTGTCCGGACATAAATACGAAGAGGATAAAGTGAAAAAGAGAAGAGAAAGAGACGTAAAAAGAAATTACAAACCGACAGATGTAAGCTGTGTGCTAGGTTCTTCCGATACATTTTCTCAAATATTGAATCTGAACGTAAATAAGTCTTAGTTACCGCTTAATGCAGTGCGTGCCGATTTGATTCTCATGAGTACATAATTTCACCGCGCAAGTTGCATGTGGTGAGACGTTATTAATTTTTTGTGTTTCAACTTTCTCACTGCAGTTTTTATGTTCTAACTAGCAATGAATTTAGTATAGGCCTAAAAGGTTAATTATCAACTCTTGGCTCATGTTTGTTGGCAGTCATTGGAGGCAGCCCTTAATGTGTAGTCAGCGTTGAATTCGTTTCTAACATACGTTCATTAAACCACAACTTCGGAAATTAGTTCAAATATTGGACGTTTGTTAACTGAGAATATAAATCTTTTCTTGTTATTGTAGAAACCAAAACGCTGTTAAAATTGGGATAGATATCAAATTTACTAACCGATACGCTGTGGATATTTCATTCAGCAGGTTACTTTGATCCTTCTACAGGACACATTTTGTTTTATACAAAAAAGATAGTTTCTTTCACAGAATATATTGTTCCTTCTGTGGCTCATATTTTTGTAGTTACAGTTCAGATAGTACAGATAACCAAACTGGATTGCTGTCCCTATGTCAACAGGATGGTAGTACCTACAACAATTATTTGTTTCCTCGTTGAGTATGTTAAACGTTTTTCAATCCTGTTTGTACTCACTAGAAAAACGTGTTACTGCAGGTTGGCCTCTCAGACCAGAGCAACAATAATTGCAAGCTTCCGGCAGTCACTGCCGCTTATATTTCACCCCCCGACAACACCATACTGACGTTAGAGAGGGCGCGGTTGTATCAGCTAACGTAGGAACCTTCGACTTTAACATGCGAAACTTAATTTATATTGCATTTACAATGAAAAATCAAAATCTAGAAAGAAATGTACAAAGTGTAATACATGGAATTGACACTCTGTGTGCCACATATTTACAGCTTTAAAACATGTTAAAGAGATACTGTGCTTTGTAAACTATGTTTTATTTTCTCCTAATTAACCCCGATTCCTGCTAGAGTTCTAATATTCTAAATTCACAGCCATAGTTAAATATTATAAATGATAATTTTGTTTTGCGTATGTCTTCGTATATTTGTCGATGTAACTTTACTGAAACTCTATATTGAGTAATGGCAGTTACGACCAAATTGTTTTCCAAAACACGTACTACGGATTTCTGAGATCTCTGAGCTAAAGGTACTGTTGCAAATATAATGCGCAGAGAACAAAAGAACAAAGCTTGTAAGGAATTAGGAGTGAGAAAATTTTTGCTGTAAAAAAAAGTATCAGAACACGGAGCTGGGAGGACGTGTTTGAAGACGAAAACTGTTACTGCTGGCGACCGATAGTTGTTGACCGCTGCTAGGATCCTGAAGGAAGGAAGGAAGGAAGGAACATGGGCGTAGAAACCGTGGGGGTCGTGGGGGTCTGGACCCCTACTGTGGCTATAAGGACCCCCACTGGAATTGAGTTGGACACCCATCACAGTTATGGGTGGCGGGAAATTTGTTTATTTAGATGTTCATTATTCACTTTGTGGAACTATATTGTACTACTTTATGATGCTACCCACATTCAGTGTACAATGAACCCTTTTGTAGTCAAACTTTAAAACATAGGTCTATCACTGCCTGTTAACTGTGCATAGTTAAACATACATGTTTTTCAAGACTTCATGTGCTTAATATGTGTTACCAGCCTGATTGTAAATCAACACACAAACTACAGCCCGCTAATTTTATCTTTTCATAGAAATAACGTGGTCGCAACTGCACCCTACCCCTTTGTCCTGGCAGTATCAGGTGCCTCACCCCTCCCACCGTCCCTTCGCCCTGACAGTGGGAGGGGTGAGTCACCTGATACTGCCAGGACAAAGGGGTAGGGAGCACGTGGTTGTGATGTGTCGTCGTGTCACTGTATCAGTATTCAAGTGTCCAGTAATGTGAGTAGTGCCGTGTGCCTTAGTGGTGTTGATGTGAAGTGCTTGTTTGTCGAGATGAAAATATCTACTTTGGATACGTGGCTTAATTCAGACGGGAAGAAGTAGAAAACAGTGCTGGTAAGTTCACACAATACACAGTGACTTCGCTCGTGTATTCTTTGTTTAAGAGGCTCGCCTACTGGCCATGTGTTTGTGTTTGTGAGGCACGGCGCCAAGGACGATGTAGCCCGGCGCATCAGATGGTATCACCTGTAGGCCAATACACTGAAACGGCGCGCAGTGGTATCGTAATTCACTCGCCTGACTGACACTTTCCGAGGTGACCCTATCTTTTTATTGGTGGAAAGTTTTAAGCAAAGTCCAATGCATGTTCCCAAGGTGGATTAACACGAATCCCTTGGATAGTTATAAATATATTACAGATTGAAAAAAGCGATTTTTAGCCTTTTGAGGTCTTCCGAAATGATATTTCTAACTAATATAATGTTTTAAAACTACCGTACTGACATAGTTTGAAGTGTTTGTTCTTTTCCTAAAGGCACAAATTATAAACACGTTTAGTAGTTTCTTAGAAAGAAGAGAATTGCTGTCACGCTGCAACGCTGTTTAAAGGCAGGCAGACGAGCCCCTTGAGACAAGTTTTCAAGGATTATATTTAATATGTTTTAATGTTTTTCAAACTGATTTTTTTAATGTAATTTTAATTTTTGTTTTAAGATTCGTCCAACAATTGTTTTTATTTTTCCCGAAAATTTGAGATAGGCAAGCTCATTTCATATTAATTGTAACAATAGTGTGTCACATGTGTCACCTGTTAATACTTTTTTATTTCACTACACAATTATTTCATATTAAGAAAATAATTTTTTCATAAACAGAACAATTTAATGTCAAAATAAAAAAAAAAATACTATATCTCGTGTTCTGAAAATGTTAAGTTATATTGTCGTGAGATGAATATGAGCGAAAGTAAATCAGCTCGTTTTATTTAAATATCAACAGCTAGTAACAAGCCGACAACAATGTTTTAGCCAACAATACATCTATGTGTATACAACGGCTATTGTAATAACCCGTTGCCTACGTTATTATTCAAGAAAGAGAGGGGTATTTTCATCTCCGAAATCCATGTCGCTGTGTTTCATACAGTGGCTGCTAGATGTATCTCTTATGTGCAGTAAAAGAGGCACTTCAACACGGAGTTGTGTGCGCAGTATGGTCCAATGCTTGATATCGTAATGTATTACGATGTTTAGCGTACCGTGTATGTTATTTTCCATTAAAAATGTGTATTTTAATATTATAATAGCCATTGAAAGGCGTAAATAACAAAAGTAACTACGTATGTAGGACAATTTAAATATGTTATAATTATTCAGGAACTTACCTTAGGAGTGCTATGACCCAGAAGCGACTGAACTCCTTAATGTTATGCCGTGTGCATAAAGACCATTTGGACAAATTGAACATGAAATGAATGTGCATTGAATTTATAAAAAAGAGTGACAAAAGGAAAAACGTGTTTGGTAAAATGGAAAATTAAAATTGCTTTTCTGGAATG
>PNEQ01053958.1:10832-21900 GCA_003012365.1 Medauroidea extradentata | reverse complement strand
TATGTTTGAGTCTATATGGTTATATAATCCAACAGATAATTTTTGCTTATAGTTTTGGAATATTGCAGCTGGCAAAGAAAAAAAAACACGACATGTCTGCACCTGAATATATGTCGAGCTTTTATTAATTAACTGAATTATGAATAACCAACCATTATTTCATCAAACTCATGTTTTTTACCTGCACAAAAATTACAAGGCAGCCACAGTCCGAGTTCTGTGATAACTTTGAGATATCACAGTGTGATGTCTCAATAAAGTTATGAAGTATATTGGTAAGTATTGACATGTAACATGGTGAATACCATGACTCACACTTGTAAGTACGTAATTCGCACATTCATACAAGATATGCAACAAGAAGTCACAAACGAGGAAGGATACAAAGCGCCAAATTTGATTAAGATTTACTTAACGTAGTTTACTAAGACAAAAAATATATATTAAAAAACATAGAAATTCCTATCGTATCTATATTTAATAGTTTAGTTCAAACCTTGCTCAAATAGCACCATTTTGCATCTAAAAATCAAAATTTTTCCGGGGGAGGACTCCCGGACCCCCCGCTTTAAACTTGGGGTCATAAATATCTCGCTGACGGCTGGACCCCCACTGGAAAAATTTGCTTTCTACGCCCATGGGAAGGAAGGACATCCGTGAGTCCTGTCCACTGAGGCGATATCGGTTATTTCGAAGTCAAGAAAATATAGAACATGCTAGACACGATAGTCTCTCAAGAAATTCAAAATATTCCATTAACTGAAATACAAAATGGCAACGGTTATGTCAATTTGGACATTCAACAAATTTTTTCCAATATATTTTAACGTAATTTGAAACAAAATTCGATCGTGTAAAAGACACTTTAGGAGAAAAAATTTGACGAGTTACAAAGTTAAATGCCAGTTATTGTAATTTCACTTCTTTTGTGCAGGTAAAGAAGACGGCGAAAGATAACAATATCAACGTAATACTGGTCGCCACTGAGGAATCTGCCAAGCGATATGCTGTGTTACAAGAAATGATCGATGAAGTCTCTGTGGTGTACTCTGCGAGAAACAATTTAACCGCGTCTATTACAGAAGAAATCAAGGTAAGCTGCATGACTTGTGATACTGTAACCGGAGCTATTAATAAACTACCAAGTACTTTCCAGCATGGGCTTGATTAGATTATGTCTGATCAACGTTTTTTTTATTTACCTCTATATGAAAAAGGTTTAATAATTTTTGCCACGTCATGATTTTAAATTATAATAGTCTTTTAATTTTCATGTAGTGCGTTTTAGTATATGCATAAATTTTCACTTCTCTGATTCGTAATCAGCATTTCCTCAAGACTTTCTTTCCCTGTAACACATAATTCGTTTAAAAAAAATTCCCTACATGAGCAATGTGATTCTAAAAATCCTCAATAAATTCCGGGGAGGTGAAGCACAGTGAGATATTAACAAGAACACGTTTTGTTCTTTAATTAAGTACTCAGGGAGGAATCGCCTATTAGAAATTAAATTTAAAGCTGTATTCTCCATAAATATCCGAAAATAAATAACAAGAAACAACAATGCTGCGAACACATATTTCTGTTATCGGAATTTTCAACCGTCAATAAATTTTAGATTACGCCTTTGTTGGTAATGACCACTTAGGGATTGTCACTTTCTTGTTGTATACGACATTTGCATGGTCTGGATATTGAAACGTTTGATCAGGTTTCGGATCCAAGGGGGGAGGGTGGTAGGTTGGGCCCTGATTCTTCCCAAAGAATTCAAATATGAAGATTATAAAGATCTTAAAAGTGGATATGGTGATAGACCGCTTCGGAATGGCATTGTATTATTTGTAGGGAAATGTAGACAATCAAGCAAAAATAGTGTCGGATCGTCGCGGTTCTATCCTTGTTTAATTATTTCTTTACTTATTCATTTTTTCTACCCCACTGTAACTCATCGCTGGATTCGTGCCTGCGTTTAATGCTGACTTTTTGAGCAGTATCATTTAATTACATCGTTTGAAAAATTTTCCGTGAAATTACAGAAAATTACAGGTAATTAATTATCCAGAAGTCTTTGTAAAATCATGGAAACTCAGTTTCGATTTACAACAAAAGTATCCGTAAAATTACGGACAAGCCACATTTCTCACAGAAATTTACTTTCTTTTAAATTACTCGTACTCAGTTTTCCAGAAATATCAAATGTTCTTCTTTGCTACGTCTTCTTGAAATTTTGACATAATTTCAGCAACTTGAAAAATTCCTCTAATTCACTGGGATTCGAACTGACAACCTTAGGATCGCTAGGCAGACACTCTAACCATCATACCACAGTGACCATATAGTCTATCAGCGAGTTCTCTTCAGGCGTAAGAGACTAACGTTACAAGAGACTAACGTTTTTTGAAATGGTAATATTATAGAACGTCTTCAGTACCATTATGAGAAAAAGGTTTTACTCTATACAAATACATAACTGCGAAACGAAGAGAAGAGGAACGAGTTTTTTCCAGCTGTTATAAGTTCCATGTAGTGACATGTGTGGCCGCCCACTGCAGGATAGGTGAAGCGAGGTGAATAGAAGATGTGCATGCCGCGCGAATAGTCTGGAAGGTAATCGAAGCTATTGCACCCAGCCTCGCTTCGACGCAGTGGGCGGCTTGCAAGAGAAACTATGTGGCTTCCTCGGAACACTTCGGCCAGTTACAAGACTGTTAGACCCTTTGTCCAAGCGCGATACGAGTCCTTGGCTGTACTGCTCGTCGCTCTGCATCTCTCATCTTCGCAGAAAAAGTATGAACAACAAGGAAGCAGCGCTTCGCTTCTCTTGTCATGGGTTGTTTTGTCGTCTCTTTGTTTCATACCAGTGTGCATGCACGTCAACTCTATTAGTCATAGTGATAATTAATAGCAGCATTTTTAAGAAACTTAATAAAATATGCTTTTAAATTGTAGAAACAAATTCCCGTGAATTTATGGAAAGTTACGGTCAAGCATCTGTGAACTTTCAATACGGACAAACTTCCGTAAACAAAAAATTACGGAAGCCACTTCCGTATTGTTACAGTACTTTTCAGTAAATTTTTCTGGGAATCAACGGAAATTTTTAACTGTGTAGCAAAAATACTTCCTTGTTGCTAGTGCATACTCTCAGTCAGTTAAGTAAAAAAAAAAAAAAAAAAACATCAAGTTTCGATGCAGCATTACAACTCGGCCAAGACACATAGATGTTACAGTGCCTTTCATCATCATCCAGCAACCAACAATGGACCTATGTAGGCAGTGTTGCCTACGTGCTAGAGATTATGACGCTGAACCGTAGCTTCATGTGTGTGTTGAGCGAAAACGATGCATCTTGATCACTTTCAACAATGGGACTTCCATTGATACTAACGTGATATTGCTCAATAAGCAAGCATTATACTTTACAATACCTAAACGGTACACAATTTGTATACAACAAGAGAGTTGACCATTCTTTTTACTGTTATTGCCGTCATAGATGTTATAAAACGTTTGCGATAGTTAACACAAAACCGTGTTCGTAGAACTTTCTGTAACTACACTTATATTTCGATATTTTGATTTACAAAACTGTTTCAAAATTTCATTTTAAATGTTATCAATGCCTCATTCCTTCCTTAATACCAAAATTTGATACAAAGTGTAAAATTTATTTATTTTCATATGTTATCATTTCACGTATATTGTTGATAGTTGAAAAACACTGATATAAAAGAGAATACAGAATAAATATTTTTCAAGGAATGATCGTGTAGGTGAAAATACCAATCTAATTCAAGCTATAATAGCTCCAAATAAAACAAACAAAAATTCATTTCTCTGGTTTAATATACAATTTTAAGACCTTTAACTACGTCAGTGAAACATGTTAACAATTAGACAATTTTTTGTAGCTTCGGCGACCGTTTTAAACTTCATAACTCATATTAGTTATATAAATTGTTTTATGAATTTATAGACGTATGGTTATACGCTCGTAGATGTGTAACGCATATTTTATACATTTGTATTTGAACTACGTACATGGCATACAATAAATGTGACAGAACTCTTAATGTGTGTCAATGTATTTCCAGAAAGAGTCTGTTTAATGTACCTCTTTCGAAAAAATTCGCACGTAATTAGCACAAGGAATGAAATAACTTTTGCTTTTGGTACTGAAACATATGGGAACTCATAAAGCTCTATTGAAAAAGGTATTGTAAAGATCTAATTTATTTGATAGCCTTCGCATCTTTCAATTTGAATCACAAACGAGGCGATTTATCATGCTACGTATGTCATTCGAACACAAACAGTTTTTTCGGATTTGTAACGTCGGTTACGTATACAATTTAGTGATGTATGGCAGAATAGTTTTTTTTGTCATTACATTAAATAATAATTTTAATTTGTATGTTTGCGAAGCGTCAAGAAGTAAGATGTAGTGTATTGCAAACATTAGTTTATATATAGTTAGCAACTTGAAGGTAGTTTTTCCAAAGAAATATAGTGATCGTTTAAATTACTATAGTTGTTTAATAAGGGCTATTTCACATCAGCAGACATGAAAGTTGACCGATGTAAAGCAAAGAGTAACGTAATGTCTTAAGTAGAAATGCGCTCAGTAAAACACAGCCAGCTAGCTAACTTGGGAAATCATCACCACACGTATGCTCTTGGCGACATGTAGACATGAATCACGTTGTAGTAAAAAATTAATTCTTCTTGTTAATGTCTTTATATTGATACTTTTGAAGTATATGCTACGTAAGATATTTACCGTAATTAATTTATAAAAATTGTAACACATCTTGCATGACTGTTTTGATATTAGAAAATTTCTGGGACAGTGATGCTGACAGACAATCGAGGCAGCAATGTAGACGTCAAATACTTCACAAAATGTGGAAATCAAGAAGAAATAGAAAGCAACACTTGCAGTTTTCTGGATTACAACGAAGTGGCTTTCACCGCTATGATAAAAGTGAGTAACCATTTCAAAGCATACAATTTTATTCTGTTGTTAAATAGGTTATATATAACGTTGTACTGAGCAAAATTACATTCGAATATTAAAGCAGTTATATTTTCAACAGTCGTGAAGAAAAAATCCTAAAGTTGTCCCGTCGGTTTGTATGTATTCATGCAGCTGTGTGGAGTGTATAGTTGTAGAGTGACTTGTGTGTGTCTGGTTGCAGGTGGCAAGCTGCCGCAGCGGTGGTGGTGGCAGCGCTGGGGAGGAAGACTGGAGGAAGCTGGTGTTCACGCCCGTCGGCTTGAGTGACAGTCTCACGGTGCAGCTGGACGTCGCCTGCGACTGTGACCGCTGTGCTCAAGACACGCGCATGGTAGGTTACAGTCTGGACTCCTTATAAGTACACACCTTACTGAGCTTTACATATATATTTCACGGTTGTAGCCGCTGGAGGTCTCCAGAGAGGTTGGCTAATAAAACATGTGTGACTGGCGGTTCTGATAATGAAAACAACACTAAGTTGCATTGCTCAGACTACATATTTACTATAAATACATAATGCAACACTATATACAATATTCGCGTGTCCACATTGTCGTTGCTGGAGGTGTCACTCACTCACTGGTACCTATGTAACGACTCTCACACCTCAGGGGAGGGGGGGGGTGACACTAGATAGAGCCTACGACCTCTTATTTGAGCACTAACGATTGTGTATTACCAACTTTGTGATGGCTCCGAAAAATACAACAAAATGGATTGAAAACATATATTTCGCAAAGTTTCTGTAATTAATGTGCACGATTGTGTTACATTTATAAATATACGTGTAAAATAGTAACATTATAAAGTAATAGACAGTTTACGTTAAAAAATTTAGCTTGTTGGAAGTTTTTACTCGTTGAGTTTGTCAACTTGATCGTTAAATTTTATTGATTTTGGTCCGTACCACGTGCGAGTTGTGAGAAGCTGTGTTAGTTGTAATTTCTTTGAAATATGATTTTGAAGGCGAGAGTTTAGTGTTTTATGTATGTCGAGTGCTGTTGACTTCTATATTTGTGCGACGCATTGACTATGCGGCTAAAACAATGCGTGTAGTAAAATTTTGAGTGCCTTGTTGCGGACACCATAACCGAAACATTTCCCCAAAAAAATCTCTTACAAACTCATACCACAGTTGATACGTACGAATAAATTGCTTACACATACATGTATATACATCTAAAGCTCCAAATAAATGTCTGCATTATTAAAACTGAAAAATAAATAGGGCTACGCAGATAACCATGTTACTTTGCAGGGACAAAACTGAATTCTCTTTAAACATCGTTAAAATGCAAATATTCGTAAATAAAGAAAGCCAGCATCTTAAGTGTACATGGTGTAGCAAAAAAAATGTATTTTGTTTGTTTTCTTTGATAGAGTTTTATTAAATAAATGTAAAATTAAGCAGGAGATTTACAGTACGATTTCGAGCTGCGTGGTTGGCAACATATAATCGTTAGTGAGGCCAAAACGGCCCATAAAATAAGACGCGTGGCTTAACCTGGGAGTGCCAACTCTGATCTTCATATGCTCTTGGTCACACCTGAATGGTGTAGTAGGTTCGAGCAGCCCTCCTGTGTCGATAGTCCCCTGACATGCTACCACCTGCTGCGAGCTGGAAGCATCCTTGCAGCCGGCCCTGACCGGTTAAATCAAAAGTGCTGATGGAAGCTAGCGTGCACATAGCCCATGGAAGTAGATGCACTCCTACAGTGACTTTCACAACTCCACACCCCTGCTGATTACGGAAGTTTTTCTAACCAAATCCCACAATGACATATTCAGGCCGTTGTGGCACGCCTGCCGCGAACATTCTGCGGCACGGACAGGGAAGTAAGCACAGGGCGGCAGCTATCAAAGAGTGCAGGTAGAGAGTACAGGGACATCAGGGATCAGCGAGCGAACGACGAGCGACTGTTCTTTGCCGAGCCCAGCAGTCTATAGCTATTATAGGAGGTAGCCGAGGCATGTGGGTATTGTATTTGTTTTGTACCATCACAGTCGGTGTACATAATGTTTAATGAATGCGCCTATGGTAGGCAAGTAAGTCTCTGGGTGATTTTACTGTAGAGTAACTCGCCAGTCACACGCATGTAATAGCCTCTCCCTCCCAGATAATCCAACAACTAAACACACATAATTTCTGACCAAGTCTATTCGCTGAGTTTTGCTATCTTGTGTAGTTTAGGCCTCTTACGTGTTTAGTTCAAGTACTATTTAACTTGTGTTATGCGGACAGGATATTTCTAAAACGTGGGGACAATCTTCGAGGTGTGCTTACTTATGAAAAATTATGTAGATTTTATGATTTGACATACGGTATCTTGAAAATATTTAGGGAGAAGGGCGCTCTTAAAAATGAATGGTTTACATTTAAGTTTTGTAAAATAGGTGTCGGGAACAAGAGTTACTTTAAAATAATCATTGTCGATTTGCATAATATGCAATGCTTACTGTATTTCCCATAATAATCTCAATTGTAGTGAGATTATAATAATATTGTAACAAAATCTACCTCATTTTGGGTAAGCAATCGCCCCAAAGTTTGTTTCGATGTTAAAACACACACATATATGTATGTGTATATATATTTTATTTATTTATTCATTTATTGGCAGGTGATTCTTTGTGAAAAATACAGCAGGAAATGTACAAGACACTGTGTACATAACAGGGTGTTAAAGGGAGTAATTCACCTTTGAAAATAAAATTTCAAATTTTAATTTCTCCACAAAACCGAACACTGATCGAGATAAACTAATAAAACTCAGGATATTTCTTCATGACAGTGAAGCCGGCAAATCAACAGTAAACGCCAATTAATACCTTCAAACCTTACGAAAATAAAATGGGGTGCCACCTTTAAAATGCTGCCAACTTTTCTAGCGTCACGATAATGTCAGATTTAAAAGTTAATTATTGGGAAATGTGACCTTCGTAATAAAATAAGTATGTCTTGTAGCGACTGTCTAGGGCGCATAGTTTTCATGCAAAACGCTTGTGAAGTTTGGGCGTGTGATACAGAGCTTAGCGCGTTGGCAACACTGCGTACACGTGTGTTTGCTTTATACCGCCGCGCCGCACAGACGATGGCGGTTGTTCACTATAAATACCATGTGCCGTACCTTAAATAGCTTACATAGCCAACAATTTGTTCCTTGCTAAATTTGTGAAAGTTTAAAATATAATCATAAGTGCGCAAGTGAAAATCCATTAACTCTTTCAGTTCTTATAGCTTGATAATTTGGATAGTAGAAAATCGTCGTCTGTTTAAAATACGGTATTCTGAATGTGATTAAATAGTCTTTTAATCTACCACTGCACAAGAAAGTCTAGCCGAAGCAAATGGAATCCATAGTAATATATGCTACATTATTATGTTTTTTTTTTCTTTTTCGATGTTATACCTTATATAATTTTGAATCCATTTAATAAGTGGTATTTATACTAAAATTCCAGTTTTAAACAGTACACATAATAGTTCAAAGTGAAACTGTGTACACTGTAAAGTTTAAATTGATTGCTAAAGTATATGCGGTGAATGTTGCAGAGTGAAGCAAACTCCTCAGCATGCAGTGGACAAGGGGACTTGGAGTGCGGTGCATGTGTCTGCCACGGCGGGTTCGTGGGATCACATTGTGAGTGCGCAGGCTCCAACAAGCCTGAGGAGAACAACCCAGCCTGCAGAGGACTGAATGGCAAGACGTGCTCTGGTTACGGCTCCTGTATCTGTAGCACGTGCCAGTGTTCCAAGAGACCCAACCCAAGAGAGGTGAGATGACTTTGTGTACTCAACGAGGTGTCACTTCGCCTCCCACAATGCGATCCGGGTTCCAAACCCGGTAGTGTTGATCCCAAATTTCCGCATATGGCGGACGTGTCATTTGGCCAGCAGTTTTCTTGGGATAACCCTGATCCGGTTTCTTTCGTTCTTTGCGTACTGTCGCTTCTTCATCGTTGTGTCTGATTTCATTTGGCCACCTACCCAAGCCGCCAAACTTCCGCCATTGCAAAATTATTCGAAAAGTTCTCATCGTGCGAAAGTTATGTCTGCTTAGAAATACCATGCAAAGAACGTTACACACTTGTATACCCATTTCAGATCCTCTGCGCTTCTCTAAAAATTCTTTTTACACAGCAGAAAATTACGAAAATGGGTGATTTTTGCTGCTGTTTTTAGGTATGAAAGTATGAAATAGTGGCTTCCATTGGAAAATCACTATCCATATTCTCCTTACCATTGTAACCTCTATACCTGTTAATTCTGGAATAAAACTTAGCTTCAACAATATTAATACATTTCTTAATGCATCTTTAAGCACTTTCACACTTAGGCTTTAGTTTCTAGAAGGTATATCATAGCAAATTCAATATTAATTTTAAAAGTTTAACAAATACATTTTGTCATAATATGTGACTCCATTTGTTGGTCCAAAAAGATCAGAATGTACCAACTCTAATACTCTCCTACTACTCCGATATACACAGTTAAATGGCAGTTTTGTTTGTCGATTTTTAATGTACAGTTAACCACCAAACATTCTATTCTATGTAACTACCAATTTATTTTTCAAACGATGCATGTCCAATCCACCTCTGCCATTCCTCATTGTTTGCTGGTACTAAATAACAGTTTTGTGCAATACTTCCAATCTTCTGAATGTCACCTGTCACGCGTTAACTTCTCGTGTAAGTGGAACATAATGCAAACACGCAATAGAAGAGAAATAATGGTTACTAGTGGTGCTTGTTGCAAAGATGCTATGGACGCATCTGTGAGTGCGACTACTTCTTGTACAAGCAACACTCTTGTTAACAAACAGAATGGTAGCAACAGGAACACGAAGAGCTTGATACGGATATATTATGGACGCAAGTGTGAGTGCTTGTAACATATGTGGTATAGGCGCCTGTGCATGTTCAACAACTTGTCATTCAAGCAGCACCTTCTTGACATTACACTACAACGGTAATACTAGTGACTAAATGTGCATTTATTGAGGTACTATGGAAACCAGTGCGAATGCGGCAGCTTCTCATGCAAGCTTCATTCTCGTAAACCTCACTTTACAATAAATATGGTAGTGACTAGAAATGCTCGTAACAGAAGTCGTACTTGCGACTATGCGAGTACGAAAACTTCTCGTGTGAGTTGCTTTTAGTATACACACTCTAGAATGATAATGCAAGTGATTAGAGCTGCTTTTTGCCACTGGCGTCGTAAGAATGGTTAACCATGGAGAGTGTGGAGGACACATACCCTTAGTTATTATAATTTTTACTTTTATTTGGTTTGTTCTTATTTGTGTAATTTGTTAGCTTGCTGCAAAACCTAATTTTCCATGCAATAGTATTACTTTATCGGCTATACATTACAATGACTACAGTTTGGTTTTTATGGCAATGTGTCTTCAAATCACGAAGTAACATAATAGTGTGCAAAAAAATTGGTTTTAATAAGAAGCCATGTCGCTTCCAAAAATCCATAACACACAACTCCAACGTTGTTGCAGAGGTTCTATGGGCCCCTGTGCGAGTGCGACAACTTCACGTGCAAGCGGCACGAGGGCAAGGTGTGCTCAGACAATGGTGACTGTGACTGCGGCAAGTGCAGGTGTCACCCTGGATGGTCGGGTGATGCTTGCGAGTGCGCCGACAAACTGGAGGGTTGCAGGCGACCCGGGGAGACGACTGTCTGTAGCGGCCGTGGACAGTGCAAGTGTGGCGAGTGTGAGTGTATGCGTACAGATGATGGACACCACTACTCGGGGCAGTACTGTGAGGAGAGTCCTGTAAGTCCTGCACTGCATTCACACATTTATGTAATCCTTGACCCACTTTTTATACTGTCTAGATGTTTGATATTTTTCGACAACTGTGAATACTAGCCTCAAAGTTATTGTTCATTTTTTCAATATTAGTTTTTTTTTTTTTTTTTTTTTTTTTTTTTTTTTTTTTTTTTTTTTTTTTTTTTTTTTTTTTTTTTTTTTTTTTTTTTTTTTTTTTTTTTTTTTTTTTTTTTTTTTTTTTTTTTTTTTTTTTTTTTTT
>PNEQ01053958.1:0-10732 GCA_003012365.1 Medauroidea extradentata | reverse complement strand
CAATTATACTGTTATAAATTCAGAGAAGTTAATTACATTATTCAATATTATTGTCAAGAATAGGTCTCCATAAATGTTGTAATACAAACATAGTCTTCTGCATAGAGAGAAACAAAATCGCCAAATTGCCAATGTAAATGATTTTTTATAAATAATTAAATGGCTTCAATTTTAAGGCATTATACAGTTAATTTGAATAAGTTGAGCTTACTTGGTGTTTCTATTCACCTGATAATTCACAATTTCGCTTGCAGGGGAAAATGTTATTCTAGTGTACGAGTTCTTAAGTATTTTAAAACACCCATTTTATACAGTGTTTCTTGCCAACCTTGCCACTGTTTTCTAAACACAGGGAATTTTTTACAGACTGGACCAGGGCTCAAATGCACATACTTCCAGAAATGTGCTGAATGTGAAGTCGGCAGAGTTGAAATGTCCGATGAATGTCGGAACTGTTCCTTCTACAGCACTATGCTTTTGGACGACATCAGAGGTAATTGCACTCATTTTTGAGTTATACGCAGAGTGTGATTTGAATGAAAACTGTTTGATATTCCTTGTTAAAACATAAGACAGGTTCACTGTCTGTTGACCTGTGGAGAATATAGTCCTCCAGCAGGTTCAATAGAGTAGCTCTTCATCGCCTTGTATGCTGAGGTAAGCAAACTGCTCAAAATAACTAAACTATCAGTCAAAAATAATAGATCAGATAAAAATTATTAGGGGATCAGACACGATGTGTTGTGTGACAGTTTGATTTGTCACATACCATGTTTATATTCATACCACATGTTGTGCTCAGTTTGCGAAACAAGTGTACTACTTTAGTCGGAGATTTCACAGTCAAAAATATCTCAGCTGGCACACGTTCTTAGGCAAGGGAATGCAGAGGCAGGCTCTATGGGTGGTGCATGGTGTGATGTAGCTTGATCTGACTGCATTGTCTGCTCTTGTTAACCATGCATATGGTACTCTGCGGTGAATCCTGCTTGGGGAAGGTTATCGCCAAAGTGTGGTCAGGTGCGCATTTCACATACTTTATATTGACAATTTTGAGTCCTTCCTTGGTCAGTCAACAGGGAATACTTGTAATTTGTTTGCTGTAGCTAGTTACACTGGGTTCGAAAATTTTGAACTCTTGACGGAATTAAAGCCATCTGCCATTCGTCAAATGTTAGAAAAGAATATTTAGAGGTCTTCAGGAGCCGTGAAGGTTTGGTCTCGGACAATGCTTCTTATTTTACAGGCAAAGTAATGCACGATCTGTTTCGCATGGAGGTGAATCGAGTACACACAAATCCATACTACCATTGTCCGAAACTTATTGAGACGATCAATACATCTGTTAAAGGTCCCTTGATAATTATTATCATATGAACCAGCAGAGATGGGATAAGAAGTTAGAGATATTGAATGTCTCCTTGGATAGTGTGTCCCAATGTGCTACTGGAAAATACCACCCGATTGTGTTTTTCGGAAGGAAAATTCGACACGTGCTGTAACTGTGGGGATTTGACCCTTGTTGTTTTGAAAAATGCACGAGCTTCCGCCCTTCTAGTTGCCTGGGGAGAGGTTTGCCAAGTTTTATTGAATCACATATGAGATACTATATACAATTAACTTATAAGATACGCCGTATAGTGGAGGGATGGTCAACCTTTTCGAAGCTATGGCCCAAAAGTAAAACCAAATCATGTCGTGGGCCATGATAAAAAACTTTCACGTCGACTACTTTTTATGAGTTTAACAGTAACGCACTGTTTTATGGCAGTATGGCAGAGAATTGTATCTACAGTATTTAGATAAAGAAAGTTTCCAAATATGAAATCAATATTTAAATATTTTTGTTGTCAGTGTAAGTAACTTTGAAATATTGTGCAAATTTGCTTCAGCTTATGGCGGGCCGTTTAAAATGCAGTGGCGGGCCAGTGTTTGGCCCGCGGGCATAGGATTGATCATCCCTGATCCAGGATGCAGGAAAGCAGGGAAGTTACCCAAAGCAAGAAAGGTTATTTCGTTTCGGTAAGATGGTCTTAAGCTTGTAAGGGACCATTTAAGATCATTTCTTTCTCCACTCCAGTGAGTGTGAATATTTGAGAGCAATTTTAAGAAAACACATGTTTCGGTCTACAAATCTTTCGCGAGTAATAATTAAAAATATAAAGGTGTTAGCTGAGATAATAATTGAAAATTTGATGGAAAACTTACTTCATGCTTGACCTTAACCATTGTGTAATATTACTTATTTCTTGGGGTTTTGAGTCAATATTTTGAGGGTGGGTAGTCCCTTAGTTATGGTTTAGAGAAATTATTTGAGTTTTAATTGTAAGTGGATTATTATCTCAACCTAATCTATTATTTTACAAGCAATGATAGTGTAACTCATAGTGATGATGTTAAAGGATGGTGGAGGTATTAAAAGTAGGAGAACTGAGATGGCTTCTTACATCATACAGAGTATTTATATACTCACCACAGGGTGTGCTCAGCTTGCGAAACAAGCTCTATACGTAAAGTGTTTCTCTCTATCCGGAGGTTTCAGGGTCAATATCTCAGCTGGCACACAATTTCCACTCTTAGGCAAGGAAAACCGGGGGGGGGGGGGGGGGAGGGGGAGGGGGGGGGGGGGGGGGGGGGGGGGGGGAGAAGATGGAAGTGGTGCGCGTGGTGTGGCGTAGTTGACCCTGCCAGCTTGCACTGCTGGGTGTACGGGCTGTTGGCATTTGGTAGCCGGGCATAGGGTATGTGAATCTGCGGTGAAAGTTGTGGCCTAGTTGAGGTCAGGTACACGAGTAAAGGTCAACACGACAAGTAAGTGGAATAAGTAGCATTCTTTGTCTTGTGAAACCACTGTGTCTAGATACGATTGTCACCAGGTTAAGGCATAAACAGTCCTTGGAGGTGAAATCGTGAATTAAATAATTCAAAGTTGTTGCATCGTATTTATTTAACGTACTATGGAAACACATTTGTGTGACCTCCTGATAAGGTCTATTGACGAGTCAGGACTAATATGTGAATATTATAACTTGTAGCAGTCTTTATGTGTAACGAGTTTAGATACCTGGTCCTAATAGCATTAGTTAATATGTGCTCACTTATTAAGTCCGTAGCTTTTGTTTGTTGACCTCGGAAAATTGTGGAATTTGGAACTCGTTAAGCGAGACGTTGCAAGACAAAATTTTTGTAAAGTTTGCATACTTTATATTTTTACTTATTAACTGCCCATTTGGGAGTGCGCCACGTCGTTTGTTACCGCAATTTCTGTTGGTTTTAAACTGTGTTTTGGTGTCAACAGAGTTGCGTGTAGTGCTCAAGAGTCAATACGATGAATAATTTTTATTAATAAATTAAAATCTTTAAACTATATAACTTGGTCGATTTGGAAATCTTCGTACTTGACACGAGTAGCTTAATTTACTGGGAACAACGAGACATGATAGAAATTTGCTGGATGCGCAACATTATTCATCCCCTTATTTTCTACATGAGCTTAGTTGAGCCAGCCAAAAAATCACTGATGCATTTCTAGAATGTAAGGGTATTGCAGTACGTCCTTGTGAAATTTACAAATTTGCATTCCGTACCGGGCGACATTCAGAAAATCTAATCTTTACTTGATACAATATGCATGGGTGAGTTGATTGAATATTTTTGCTGCGCATTTAATCAAGAAACCGATTATTTATTATTTCTGAATATTTTTGGAACTCTCGAACATTTCTTTTGTGGTTACACGTTGGTGAAATTCGCTCTTCGGGATTTGAACATTATTATGCTAGAATGATTAATCATAAGTGTTGAAGTAGGTTATGAGTACTTAGGGAGCACCTTTCAAACGATTCTAGAGGTGTTATGAAGTATTATATGTATGTATTAATGTTATAGATATGTTATAGTGAGGTGGTAGAGGGTGTAGAGGAAATTATGTTATTTTCCTTCTTGGACTTCGCTTCTGCTTTATTTTCTTTGCCTTGTGACTATCCTTCAATAGAAATAACAAAAGTGTTCTGGAGATTTATTACTGGTCTATCATCTGCCAAAAGTGCGTCTCATTTGTCAGCAGCGTTATCGTTATGCGGCTTCTTACTTCCCGACAGTGATAGTTCCATTTCAGTAAATGCAACGTAACCTTCACACTGATGATGTCACAGGTAGTGGGAAAGCATATATGCGTGTGCGTGATGCTGTTTACCAATTGTCTGTGGTTAGCGATAATGTTCTCTTGATGAAGTCAGTGCTGCGACGTTATTTGTGCTTGGAGGACCATAGGAAGAATGGAAGCTGGGCTGTCACAATGTAATACTGTCTTGTGTTTGTTGTCCACTGTTCACTGTTATTAGTATATTTCCATCTTTTTTCATATTGGGAACCTGGTTCTATATTGGTGTCTATCTTTTGTGTCTGGGTGTTATGTCGATATTCGACTGAATTCTATCTCTAGAATTATTCATTGTCTAGCATAACAATTATTTTGAGGGGGGGAAACTGATAGAATTCCTCTGGGATTGCTTTTTTTTTTTTATTTTGGTGTGTGTTTTACATTTTTTTTTTTTTTCTTGTTCGATTTTGTACTTTGTCAATCAACATGTTTGAACAGCAAAACATGAGCAATGGTGTATGTCCACAAACCAATAAATTCTAATAATAGACGTAGCACACACCGTTATTAGGGACATGAAAACTTCGCGATTCTTTTGGACTTAAGCTATAATTCAAACGACTATATAGTGTCACATTCGTAATTGGCATAAAACTAATATGACACCTATTGGTAGTTTCTGGGCTCATTGCTAAGAAGCAGCTAAAAGTAGTATGAATCATTTGGTATCACTTGTGTAAGAGAGCAACCGACGATCAGCTGCTGTTTGCCTGAGCACACAGATATTCTTGAAGGCTAAGCTATAAGTCAGTGAATCCGCGAATATTTCCTGTCTGTAGCCATTGGAGTCACTCAAAGTGTGATTTTCAGAGTTTAGATTCATTATTCAAACAGCAAAAACAGTTCTCGGGACTCAAGGTCGAGATTCTTCATGAGCAACAACAGTTGGAAAGGACAGTACTAGCTTTCATAATTATTCGTGTGTTATACCGTAATTAATTTCAACCTAACTCATAAATGTAGCCAGTTTAATTGACAAGAAAGCAAAACTGGTGGCAGTTCGTCCTCACTCACTCACTTGGCTTGTTTTGCTAAGTGCCAAGACGTGAGAGTTTCGATCTTCACTGCAGTCTGCAGTTTGTTTGTCGTCATTATCTTATATCTGCATTGTGTAAATTAAGTAACGATGTGGAATAAAATATATTCTCTAAATTCATCTTTTGAAAAGTGTTATACATATTTGCTCATTATTGAGCATTGCATTTAAAATATTTGTTGCCTTTTTTAAAATTGTTACAAACTATTTTTTTTTCGTGAACACGTTTAGGTTCATTGGATTTGACAGAAGAATTGAGTGAGCAGGAGTTGCACTAAATAAAAATTTATGAAAATTATAAACTCTCCTGACCTTCCTCAAAAACGTTCAAAAACTGAATTATTTTATCATCTATTTGTACTGTTTCATACGAAATAAAAGTTTTAAATAATTTGTGCGCAATATAAATAGTTATTTCGTTGTATAACTAATGTGGCGTATGGATTAATCAGTAGGCTGTTCACATAAAGTAAATCCTTTTGAACCCTTCGTTTTTAGTTAGGTATTAGCCAATTTGTAATTTTCCGCCATTTATAAATACAAATATAGCATTATAATTAAATAAAACAAGATACATAAATTCCAGTGTGCTTAGAAATTAACGTCTTAGGTTACAATAAAATAATTTTTAAATATTATTCTTCACATGTCATTCTTTAAAAGTGATAACTGTCCTTCAATAGCCTATACTCTCGTTTCAACACATATAAATTTCGAAAAACAAGCCGCGTATTTCATACTGTATGTAAATTGCCGCCCAAGACAAGCAAATCGATAGTGGCCTCAGTCACAACAATTATGAATTATGTATTTTATTTTCTTGTACAATATTTGTAAAAAAAATTTTATGATCGACTGTTGTAAAGGTTAATAATGACTACTTTTTTGGTTTTCATACCATGTTGTAAGCATTTATACTTTACGTCTCGTCGTCAGCGAGGTCATTATAGACGGTGACACAACTTGGTACAATGACAGGAGCTGGGAGAGGAGTCGGCCATGGCCTTTGTTAAGTAACCATCCCAGCATTCGTCTGGACTGATTACGTGAAACCATGGAAAAACTGAAATCAGGATGACCGGAGCCAAGAATCTAACACGGACCCTCCCGGTTGCGAGTCTAACGTGTTACCGTTGTGCCACCTCGCTCGGTGCCACGTTAATGTTTAATATTCTTAGATAATTTTAGTTTCGATTTAACAATGAATACGGGTTTACCTAATTGTCTTATTTTTTTCAGATGATGGATACGACAGCGACTTGGACAAAATCTGTCCAGTATCAGTTGAGGATAACTGCATATTTTACTACCGTTATAGATTCCAGAACAGTTTATATCGTCTATGGGTTCAAAAAGAATTGGATTGTAGCCCAAACATACTAGGTAAGAACTACGTTGTCTGCTCAGTTGAGTTGTCTGTTCAAGTGCATCAAATATTTTTTTATTTCTTAATTTCTCAGTAATTTCGTCAAGGGCGACCTTGTGGTAAAAGGCACGAATTTCCATTACGAATTGCATTTATTGGTTGCCGAGTATCGTAAGTGATTATGACAAAGAACGTTAAGATATTTTAAATGCCGATATTGTATTACCTTTGGTGCATAAAAATGTGAACGAAGAAATTTATTCTGTTGTCTTTTTCCGTAAACCTTTCCTAATTTTATTGTATTTTATCATTCTTTACATTAGGCCATCTCTTACCCTTTACTGAGATGTCTATGCCACATCTTCTCTTTCTAATGACAGCGGTAGCAAACATTTTCTTACTTATGTCTTTCTGCCGTAGATTTTGTTGAATTTTTCCTTTGTGCAGAACTGACGCTGTTTTTTTTTATTATAATATGAAAATTCAAGACACGAGAACCAGCTATGAATTTTCATAACTAAAACATGGACAAGTCGTATAGTTCACGGCCTGATATTCGAAGCGATTACAGTAGGACATAATTATTGATGTAGTCTGTGCCCTCGGTATGTCTGATATTGTGTGCTTACTAAATTCGTGTTCAACATAAAGTAGTAGCAAATAAGCATTTCCAATAAAGGACCTTTTTAACATACTAACTACAAACAAAATGCGGTTTACGCCTAAATATATTTCAGCGTCAATCCAGTTACCAACACTTGTAAAACGAAATATTATATTTTCTAAACCGGCATTTTACCTATTATCAACCTAATCATGACATACATGTTTGAATTACTTCTTTTTAGTACCTGTCATGCAGTTAACTGAGAAGTTTCTAAGAATCGTGGCAAAGGCAAATAAAATAAGAGCCATCAAAATTCTCCTTATCAATATGTAAGTAACAATATTTAGTTATGAATGCAAATGGATGAGCCTATTAAGGGTTTCTTTGAGCTCTCATGATTTCTTAATTTTACGGTAGGATGTTTGGCGGTTGTTATATGATTGTAACCATTGTTAACAAACTCGAATGCTCTATACATAATAGTTCAAATGTGACTGGAAATTTCTATATCGCGACAATGTTCCTATAAATTGTAATTTCAAACGGCTTATAAGGTATTTTCTTAAGTTACTGAACTGTCATAAATTTAAAGACTTATTTTCTTTAGGGGCAGCGGTGCTCGAGGGGTCAGACCTCTCGCCTCCCACTAAAGCAATCCGGGTTCGATTCCCGGTGGTGCCGGACGATGCCGTTGGTCGGAATCTCTCGTTACCCCCGCCCCTACATTTCGGCGTTGCTCCATACTCACCTCACGTCCCCCCTCACCAGCGCCGAAGACCTCGATATGACCAAAATCTCCCACTCTCTCACTTATTTTCTTTTATTCAGGTATCATCTTCGGTGTCATCGGCTTCACATTCCTTATCGGACTTCTGATTATTCTGATCTGGAAGTTTCTGACGCATGTCCACGACAAGAAAGAGTTTGCCAAGTTTGAACACGAAAGAGCAAACGCGAAATGGGATCAGGTCAGAAAAAAAAAGACTATTATTTCTATGCTCCATTTTATCATTGTACGATGAATATCAATTGCTAATGGCGCCCTTTGTCTTTCTGTTTGCAGCACGGCAATCCTCTGTTTAGGTCTTCTACCACAACTTTCACCAACCCGACATTTGGGAAAGAGTGATGACAGAATCATTAGCGGATAGCATTTCTGCGCGCAGTGTATATATATATATATTTTTTTTTAATTTTAAATAAATATGAACATTTTGTTCATTTGAAAAGTTCATCTATGTATGTATTGTGCAATTCGTCCTGTTATGACTTTAACGAAGCCGTTAAAGCTTGTGCAACGGTAGCACGATCAACTCGCATTCGAGAGAACCCGGTTTCATTCCCCGCCCGGCTCAAGACATCCTGATTTCGGTTGTCCATTGTTCCCCGAAATCGCTCCAGATTAATGCTGGGATAGTTCCGTAACAAAGGCCATGGCTGACTCCTCTCCCAGCTCCTGTCATTGTACCAAGTTGTATATCACTTGTCTCTTAAGCTCCAAATACACGATGTCTAAATCGTAGCAGATTTCATACCCATTTTCTTTTACCATAGAGAAAACATAGAATGATATGAAAATTGTTACAGTTTTAGGTATCGTGTATTAAGGCCTAACGACCTTGCTGTCGACAAGACGTAAAGGCCACTTACCTTACTTAACCTCACTTGGATGAAATTTATTTTGCGGTACGTTGTTCTAAAATTATGCATTGACTAGGAAGTAATTAAACATTCTCACACGTACACACATACGTAGCGAGAGCACTTAATTTTGTAACGTTATGTTAAAATTGGCTGGTAAAAATAATACTGAACTAAACCGGGAAACTAAGATTTATTTCAAGCACTCAATGTCTTCTATTACGTCGTCATGCTTTCCGTTTATCAAGATAAAATTCGTTATCATTTTTAAATTAAAATGCATTTGTGAATTTTTAATAATGCAAAATTCAGCCATTTTGTATTACCTTCTATTAATATGAATTCTTATATAGTGAATGTAACGTGTTTACTGTTTACGAAAGATTACATATAATAAAAATTTATTTGCAGTTAGAATATTAGATTACATGTAGAGAGTTCTCTCTAGCCATTCGTTAAGTGTAAATGATGCTACGTTTGGATCCGACTCCGTCGTATGAAGTTTGAATACATCTGCAACACAAAACATACACAATACTGAAACACAACTTATTATTATCTAGCTTCGATCTTGGAATAAAATAAGCTTAGTCATATTATGTAATATCGTATGGCATTTATGAACAAAATTTATTTTTATACTATACCGTTAATGTTTAACACTTTATAACTAATAATTTACTGATAATAGAGACTAAACTGATATTTTGTGCTATTAATAGAAAGCCCTTAGAATGTCAAAAATATTTTATGCTTTTAGAGATTACCTTAATGGGTGAGATGAATAATGTACAGATTCCACTTCGGCCAACATTCGGGAAAATTGGAAAAACTATTTTGCTACTAAACAATAAGTTGAACGGGAAAACTTACAGTTAAACATTCGTTTGCAATGATTTAAGCAAATTGAACATTAACTGAAAAACATAGTACCTCCTATGTATACAAAGTTATTTGCATTCAAATTTGTAGGAATAATTTTCCTTTTCAATCTCAAAGAAATGAGGATACTTTGAAGATCAATAAACTTATAATTTACAGACTTGTTTTTATAATACAATTGACTACGTTGGCAAAAGAATCACTACTGCAGCGACTCTTGTGGCGAATAGCCAAATATACCATACCGCTGAGGTTAAGAAAGAAATGATTACCTTTTACAATTTATTTCAAAGCACAAAGTACTATAGTGGTGTATGGAATCATTAAATATTTTCTTTAATTAGCTCAGTCAATGAAGCTAAATATAAAGTACAACTTGGCAGTCTCAGTTTATTTTCGGCAAACTGTGGAATGTTTTCTTTTTTGGCCTCACCCATTCAATTGTGGTGTCTTGACAATGATACTAAAGAAAATGCAATAGTAAAATTAAAAACTGTAACACTTTTTCCTAGGTGAAGAAAATATGAACTTCGGTTTAAAATCTTCAATCTTACAAATTTTATGATGTGTCTCACAAGTATTTCTTCACATTAAAGATGTTTCTTTACAAGTAGACTGTTGCAATATATTTGAAATATGACATTTTCAGGTGTGAAAGCGGTATTAACAAATAACTATTTTGATTTTAAATTTCATCTCAAATGTTGGGGAAAATACTTTTAAAAATGCATGTGCTGTTAATGGATAGTTGCTGTAAGCTGTAAAGAAACGAAATAATTATGATTTTTACTATTGGTTTCTAAAAAACACGTTTTTCATATTACTATTTAATATCTCTGCAAATAGACGTATAATAAAATAGTCCAGTCATTTTAGGATATTTGAAGAAGAATTAATACAAGCAAGGGAATTGGTACACATGTAGTTGAAAACCACCTTAACAACATACTAAAAGCCCCTAAATATTAACCTTGTGACATGGCTGCCATCTTGGAAAATGGCGGCCGAAATCTGTTTTTTTTTTTTTTTTTTTTTTTC
>PNEQ01053957.1:0-46163 GCA_003012365.1 Medauroidea extradentata | reverse complement strand
AGCTCAATGTCTTACATCTCGTTAAATGTCATCGTAAAATACCTTCCGTCAAAAGTGGCCCACCTGGCGGTGAACTTAGGAATGTAAATAACCAATACATTGGGTATTTGGGACATTTTTTGTACGATGTGTTCTTTACGTACATATCAGTAATAATTCTTTCTTTTAAAAGCACGCAATTAATATAAACATTCACTATATTCCAGGAAAATAAACTTCAGAGATTGAGATCATTGCATAAGTAATTTCCGGCGAATTTACGATTTTTGTAGGCTACACATTTCTTCTAAGTTTTTTTTATGCAAACAAAACCCTTTTAACATTATAAAATAATAATTTTACAAAGAAAATTTTTCAAAATTTTCAAATGTTTGTACAACTACGAAGAAGTGCCTTGTCATATTTTGCAAAATAAGAACAAAGAATTCCTTGATAGTATTACAAAATTTACCTTTGTAACTTCACAAACTAATAATTTTACAATGAAAATCTGTGTACTTTTACAAGGATTGGTAAAAGTACAAAGAATATCTTTGTAAATTTTACAAAAAATTTTTGGAGTGTAGGTGACACGTCAATAGTGTTTTCCAGAAAAAATTATGGGTTGAAATATATAATGCCAAGAAAATATTTCACAGGCTAGACCATTGTCTTATGAAATGTTGCATGCCCGACAAGCCTAAGTTCATCAATACGATAGTGCAGGAAGACTGACTCGTCGAAGAAGGAAACCGCATTGGCATTAACTTTCAAGAGAGCCTTGATTATTATTTGTACTTCGTGCAAATAAAGCCATCTTAATTTTTATCAAAACATGTTCAAATTTCAGTCGACTGCTTGGAAAGCAACACCATTGGCGTATCGTGGTCGTGTCCCAAGGCATGCAATATAAGCTCCGACTATACACTTTGAACACGTGGTCTCAATGTGCCTACCTGACATATCCAACAAACGTGTGTTGTGAATACTGAGGTGTATTACTGGACAATACGTTCCTTGCCTCTTGTACGCTACTGTTTGTAGAGTAACCTGTTCCTACCCGTCTAATGTTCCACAGACAACTCCAGAGTTGAGTATAGTCACTGCTTAGCACCCAATACCTTACAATACGACCACGATACGCCACTGAGTATAAAACACTACACAGTGTCGTTCTACTGCTGTTTTACACATTCTTGTAGCCTCCTTGATTGTTTCGATGGTGAATTGCTTGATTTTAGTGTACGCAACTTACGTTAACATCCCACATCAAAATCAGATCGTCAATCTGCTGTTTCCAAGACACTAATACATATTTATGAATCGAGTGAGATGGTGCGGTAGTAAAACAAGCTGGGTTCATATTAGAAGAGCTATGATTTTGTGACAAAATATTTTCCAACATTTGGTTTCATGTTTTATGTTCACATGTGCAGTTCTGCTCCGTGGTACTTGATTTGATGTTTTAACTCTCATTTTATGTAGCCAAATGAGAGACGTAATTGGACAAAGACAAATTGCCAATAACCATGAAGCCTGCCGATGTGCCCGTAAGTTATTGAAATGAAACCGTACCAAAATAGTTTTGCGATAAAACCTAGACTGTTCAGGGAGAACAACTCTAAATATTATGTGTAAATATTTTGACGTTAATTACTTCCTAGTTTTTTTACTCTCCCAGACTAAACGCAAGATACATAATTGGTAAACTTTAATTTGTCGTTGGACATGTAACTATTTACAAACACTCTTTCTAAACAGAGACAAGGCAAATACACGAATCGAGTATCTGAATGCGCTTGGATAAACTTGTATTCTTGATGCTTTTCACTGCACGTAGAATACATATAGTAAGACGACAACCTTACTTCCTACAACCTATATCATACAAGTTCGTAATGGTTAGCATATGAACAACAAGAGCTTCTGAAAGTAACTACACTTTTATTCTGAAATTCCCCTACCGTTGTCGCATAGGTTAAAAAGCATCCAATTTTATGATGAATGATTAATAATGTGTTATTTTAATGACAGAAATGAGTGATGTTTTATAGTGGGCCAATTTCTGACGTAATATACCAATCTTGGCTTATCGCTATACTTCCTTTCCTGTGCTGGTGACCTGCTGTTGCTGTCGCTAAAAGAGGTTGTTGAATTGATCTAATAGATAATTGCCGGTTTTTGTAGCTATTTCTTATTGACTTTATTTATCGTGGCTTCTGTGTTGGTGCAAAATTTTCGTGGTTGCAGTAACCAACGTTTAACCCGTCATTGCCGTGACCATATTCCGAGTTATGATAGGAGATTGTCACCATGAAAATGCATGCTGAATTGCCAGCCAAAACGTCGAATACTGCAACCGTGAAGTCACAGCTCCAATCCGGAAGCCTTTGAGTTGTTTAAATTTATTTTCCAATGGGTTTTAACGTTTTATTGATAGCGAGAACATTATACACGGTTATGCACAACGCAGGAAAGGAGCTGACTTGATAATTTGCTGAGGAACCATCCCAATCCGCCTGGAGCGAATTCGGGAAACCATGGAAAACAATATCACAATGGCCGGAGCTAGGGATCAAACCCTGGTCATTCCGAATGCCAGTATAACGTGTTATCGTTACGCCACCTCACTCGGTACAGTTTTGTATTTACCTGATAGTATCTTGGTATTAGATAAGTCTTTCCGAGTGTGCACATCTGCACATACACTTTGGTTTTGGTAATGTAATCTCCCACGAACGTATTTTCCCTGCTGTTTCTTACAATCTTCCGCTAAAAAATCGTAAAATTTTAACATCCGTTTATTTCTACGCTGTATTTGACATGTGCCGTTATGTATACGCTGCAATCCTACTGCCCAACGTAGAATTGTAGGATATTCAGTCATATTTGAAATTATAAAAAAAAGTTTTGCTTTATGACTTTAAGTTAGAAATGTGTGAAAAACTGGTACACGTTCCACTTTAAAACACTTGAGAAAATAACGCTCCAGTGGCTTCATTTTGACGTAATCATTTTTATTCGTACAATTACCGCTTTAATTGCTAGTCGTCGTGAAAGATTCTTTCAGCCAGAACGTAAAAGGTCAGGTCACCTGCTTGGCGGGAATAATTGTCTCGCTTCTTTGAAACAGCAGAAAAAGAATGAACTTCAACTAAGAGGACCCCCCTCCCCCCCGCAATAGAAGAAGGGTAATTAAAATATCGTGAAAGAACAGTACATACGCCCGCTTACCTAATGCGCGCTGCAGCTTAACTTGAGAAGCATATTTTAGTTTGTGTCTCAACAGAATTCAAATTACACCAATTAAGTTAGCTCGACTCAAACAATTTAATAAATTATCCGTGAGCTTTCTTTCGTCTCTTCAGAGAAACTGGCACACAAATTAAAGATGATAATTGAAAATCACGTCACCATTTTTTGAAAGTAAAAACACACGAACTAATAAATGACAACTAACCCAAGAGAACGGTTTTTGCCAACTCAACAAGTTAACATTATCCAGCGTTATATTTATTCCATTGAATATTTGCCATCCTGAACTTGCGTACCTTTTATTTCATAACAAGAGAGATCCCCAGAGGAAGGTTTCATTATAACAAAATATATTGATTTTCTAAAACTTAACACTCTTTCACAATAATGTGTTTGTTATTTGTTACAAAAACTTTTCTTTATCTAGGAAAGTTATTTTTTAAATATATTAGCGTTCTAATTGACTGAACCAATTCTACGAAATTTATATTGTTCTTGTTATTTCGTTTTAGATTTTCGCGCTACATGGATAATTTCCACAGCTGAAAATTATCAACGTATTGCCAGATGATATTTGTAATCTAGACATACAAAACAAAGTGCCTTGCTCACTCACTTATACACGCACAGCCCAAACCGATGGACCTACAGATATGCCATTTTGAGGGTGGCTTCCCCTTACGCCATAGACACCTACTAAGAAGGTATTTTTCGAAATTCGAAAATTGAGGGCGATAAATAGGGTGAAGTTCGTTTTCCATGAATCCTCGATAGCGCCTAAAACCGTTGAGATATTGAAGTGACTTTAGCTTTAGAATGAAGACATTTACGTTTTCCCAGAACCTATTACATGCTTTTTTTAAGTTCAGCGTGTATAGCCTTCAAAAAAATATTACGTTGTTCCAAATAATTCTCTGTATCTATTAAACCTGTGGAAATATTAAACTCGTTTTGAATAGTAACAAAACTTACATAAATAGGCCTACCAAACAAGATATTTAATGATGTTTCAGAATTAAAAGATTTAGGGGTGAAAATTTTAAAAATGTTCCAGAAATGGAAAATGTAGGTATGACAGTTGACAAATAATTTAAAATAATTTACTTTTTGCCGTCCTATTGATACTTATATTTATTTGGGTGTAGACCTAACTTGGTGTAGTTGTTTGGAAAACTGGTAGGATATTTTGGATTTGAATCCCGCGTAAGACACGTGCGACGGGGAACTGATGTAATATTATGTACGCACATAATAGTGGCAGCTGGCAGAAAAATTAATTTTATATTTTTAAGTATCGAAATTTAAGTTTGCCTTTATCCTGATGCGTAGGCACCCGCAAACGAGTTAAAAGGAGCGAAATATATTTTCCCGATATCCTCGATATTTCGTAAACCTGGCGATGTATCATGCTTTGAGGGTGAAAAGACGTAAATTGTGTTTTCAATATTCCACTAACACGATAAGCTATCATTATAATTTTTCCTTCGAGAGCTCCACACCAGCAAAACCGCGGGCAGGTGGCTACTAATACATAATTTGTTGGATGCTCGAACTACTCATACTTCACACACAGTAAGAACATAAAACGAACTGACTTACAGAAATGCAATAATTCACAGTACAGTATCACGGGCTACTTCAAGACGTGCAAAAAACAGCATTTCAACTTGGCTACCTACAAAAAAATTACATAAAATTGGAGTTTTTTTTTTGTTAAGCTCAGTAGTTTTAAAAATTACAAGAACTATTCAATTCTGGTTTTAATAAGATGTTGACGTAGCCCTTGACTCTGTTCCTCATTGTGAATTATCTTATTTCTGACAGTTAATTTCCCTGTCTTATATAGGCCTAAAGTTTTATGTAAATGTGGGCATTGACGTGCCCCTCTACAAAATCTCTGAAATCGAGAAAATTTTCATTATTATAAAAATTGTCTCAATGTATGCCAACGAAAGACGCCATATCACGTACAAAAATATTACAACTATTTAAAGCTTGCGTGAATTACCTCTCTAATATCAACTGAGATTGATAATTCCAAAAACTACATTTTGGTGAGTTCAACAATAACAGAAAGCTGTTGTTAACTGGAAATACTATTTTAAGTGAATTTTCTGAAGTGTGTTTCAAGAAAACTAAAGTTTTGTTCCAATTGGTTTCTAGTAATTTATAATATAGTGCTGTCGTGTAAGCATTATTAATTAATAAGTTTTTAACAAGTTTTATATCCTGAAAATACACTACGTGTTCTCGCCTTCAGGAAAGGCATATTGTGTTTGAGAGAATGCCGGGGTGAATGTTGGCCAGGCTGCTCGACTAGTGAGACATGCTTGTCGTCCTCCGGCGCGAGAGAATAGATAAGGAGATGTGATATGAGTGTGAAACAGCGAAGAAATAAGAAATGGGGAGGGGGGAGAGAACAGGAGTTGCCCAATAAAACTTTCCAGCCAACAACAACGTCCGCCGTGTTCCCACTCGCGAATAATCCGGGACCGAACACGGATCGTCTAGGTGGAAGGTGATAGGTCTGAGCCTACGACCAATATTCATTTATGTATAATTCTAAAATGTCAACTAAACGTTTATTTAACATTACTAAACTGGTCGTGGGATAATTTAGTTAGCAAAGAGAGGCAAACTTGAGTGGTCTTTCTCTCAGAGAAATTTGAAATGTATGCCTTACCCAAAAACGCACGCGTGACTGCTTGGAACGTATCTGCTGCCAAAAATTCTGGGTCGTTAAGGAGGCAGTCTGGGTGAACGAATTTTGCGCGTTCCAGGCCTAGAATTGAGAAGCGGTAAGGCCTAGATAGCACGCGCGTCACTCATTATCTTAGCCTCTATGCACAAGTAACTAAACTGGCGTGCAGTCTTCCCGCGCCTGTATGAAACTTTCTGTAGTATTGTACACGCCAACAACTTTTAAAATATTCTGTCTCAATATTTACACACCTAAAAAAAACGCCATTTTCGGCCGCTAGAAAATATGCTTTATGGCCTCGCTCTTTAGTTTAGCAGTAGTTTCGAAAATATTTTATTTAACGAAAATTAATACATATATCAAAATTCATACCAGCAGTTTTAACACTTATACATCATCGTTTGTATCTGAATTTTTCTGTTGAAATACACCAAACAGATTTTTAGACTTTTGCCCCTGAAATAGCACATATTTTTGTTGTCGAAATAAGCCAAAATAAAGCAAAATATTTTTTGCTAGCAAACGGTACATTATTTTAAAAACATTCTGGCAAAGTTGTGAATCGTGTGACTGTACACAGTCTCAAATTTTTTTCAAAGCCATGTTATTTGCAGTTGTTTCAAATAAAGAAAGATCATGGCCTTAATGAGTAGTGATGAACTCCGAATTAATATACACATATGTAACATTATATAAATGCTATTACGAAACATACGTCACTTTTGTGCGTTGAAGAGTTTTCGAAAAATCCGTTAAAGCTATGCTCACTAGTTTCTTCTTTTTAGCGATATTAATAATCTACGCTTAAACAAGTGAAAATATCAAAACTCTGTCTGGCAGTTTTATTTAAAATCTTCTTCTCCATGTGCCAATTATGTAACTAACGAGGTTATGGTTAAGTTTCTTTTTAATCGAAACCGTATAATTTCTTACTTGAAAAAAATAGATATAATCTCTAAAACCATTTTAATCAAAACTGTCAGACAGATTTTTGATGACCGCTTTCGTTTAAATATAGAAAAAATATTTATCGCAAAACCAGTAGAAAATAAATAGCATGGCCTTAACAGCCGAAGCTCTGTACAACGCTCGGCGGCCTGGGAAGACGGCCATCTTAAAATTCAGAATCCGATTTCCAGAGAAGTGGTATATTCACATGGCGTGTGGGAAAGCGACTTGGTTCGTTCTAGCGCGCAGCCCTTCCTCTCGGCGCACAATTAATCTGCAGTGATAGTCGTGGAGGATCTAAATAAAGCAGGCAGCCGCCAACAGCTCCCACGTTGTGCTAGGGGAGAACTCGTGTCGGCAAAGTTCCAGGACAGCAACTGACCACACGCACTCGTCGTGATCAGACACAGCTGTGTCTTGACCGCGTGCCAGGAGCCGCAGAAACGTTGGTAGCCTTCCCCTCTCCCGGGAGCATTCACACCTGCCCACACTATAGCCAACGTAGCAAATAATATTCTCCTATCGGAAACATTGTCAAAAAAACAACTAAAAGCCATAGATACACAAGTACCGTAAAACAGAGTGAATAGAAACTAAAATTATAAATACATTGTTAGCTTACACCTTTTACTTTAAAATAATAAAGTTGCAGTAAAACTTTTGTTTGTAAACTGTTTTAACTTGCCTACCTACACTGAAAAAATGAGTATAGTTGCAGGTATCATACTTGTGTTAAAATAGGGACAACAAAACAGTTTGGTTGTCGGTACAACTCTGGACAGTTCCTTCAACAATCTGTTTAGTAGAAGTTAGCATCTGGTTTGTAAAAGCAACAAGGCTCTTTGTTTCTTCTACAGAATAGATTGTTGAAGGAACTGTCCAGAGTAGTGTCGACAACCGAACTGTTCTGTTGTCCCTATTTTAACAGAAGTATGGTACCTGCAACTATACTCTTTTTTCAGCGTAAAATTTGAATTTTCAAAACCTAATTTATACCGATAATTTTGCTTAAAAATTGTGTTTATTTTCATCCCTGTGTTTCTAATGATCCCGTTTTACGGTATATACGAAGATTTATTCTAGGTCACGATACGACCATGATCCATCATTTCTACTGCTTTCAAGATAATTATTTTTTATTTCTAAACAAGACCAGATATCGAAAAACTGTTTCACAGTTTTGTTACAATTTGTTTTACTGTGAAGCAAAAATTCTTGTAGAAATTAGATAGCCACATAATTAGCTAAATCCATTGTGTAGTATGTCTTGGGAAAAAAAAGCTCATATAGTATAATAAGAGATGATGGAATAGCGCGAAAATGTTTTGTGCCAACATACGCTTGAAAACGCTGTAGTTTCATGCATCATATATGATTCGGTGCTATGTTTATGACACAACGTAGCTGTCTACAGACCAATAACAGGCATCAAATATGACATAACGGGATTATTATTGGCTCAGTCAAATAGCGTAACTGCTCCAAGTACAAGCTAAAACCATTACCCTACTGGTAAGCTGAACGTGTGTTGAAATCCAGCAAACAGTCAAGTTTCCTAGCAATAAGCCGTCATCTTTAAGTATTATCTGTTTCAAACAAAATTGTGTAACAGTTTTCCGGTATCTGCTTTTGTTTAAGAAAGAAATATAGCTATCGTAAAGGCAGTAAAAATCATGGATCATAGCCTTAAGATGATGGTGCACAGCCATTATTAATTTACATTACGTTTCACGCCACGAGCATTCCTGAAGGCGTATCAACATTTTGACATTTAAAGCTCTAGAAGTTAATCTACAACATATTTCCCAATGCTATAAAATAAATTACTTAAATATTATCAGACGTTTAATGGATAGTAAGAAAGATTGAGTAATTCCTTGTCGTCACACAAATGTCAGGAAATATGGAAGTAATGTTATATGTAACTACTGTAAAAAGTTGCAGAAAACTAACATTTATGTTACGAAATGTCAAAAATATGTGTACATCGTCAGAAATGCTTGTTGCTGGGAAAATACTGTAAATAAAATTTGCATTGCACCATTGCTCTTAAACGTCAAGTATGTGTACTTTGTTGCTATTTCTGCGATTATGGACGACTGCTGTTTTGCTACACATTTGGCAACTGCAAGCCAGGGAAAAAATATGTAAATCATTTGTTTGGATATTACGTGCTACCTGCTCGCACAAATTGAAGCCAATGGTAACGTAACCCACGTGTTATGACGTGGTCAGACCAAATCCGTAATCGGCCTGCTGTTCTTAACGTATGAGATTGCACCGCAGTGTGGAGAGAACGTTGTATCTACGTGTGATGATCAGTTCGGGTAGGCTCTGACAGGACGTCGGAGAGTGAAGGTTGAGATGCTGTGCTGGTTGGGTTGGTAGGGTGGGGGAGATTGATGGTGAAGGGTGGGTTGAGAGGTGGAGGAGGGGGTGGTGGAGGGTGTCACCGGGTGGTTGTGAAGGGGATGGGGGAAGGGGTGTGTGGTGGAGGGAATGGATGGGGTGGTGGTTAGATGGTGAGGTGGAAGGGGTTGAGTGTTGGAGGTGGGGTGATGGAGAAAACATGGTCAGCATCGATATGTATCTGACAGGTCAGTTCCTCGGAGGGTGTGGAGCTGTTCGGACGGTGTCGGCTTTTTTTGAAAGTAGTCGAAGAGTCTTGCATGTAAGTATCATAAATAATATATTATTTTTTTAAATCATGATCAGATGCCGATTGGGTATAGCTATATAAGTGATGGGGTATGGACTCAACGGAGAACTACAGGAAATAGTTTGATTGTAATACAAAACTAAAAACTATTTTTCAAAATAAATTTTTTGTAAATTGTTTGATTTTATCGGAAATATATCGGGTATTGCTAAGTTGTAAGTGTGGGTAAGCACACAATATTATTAGTATTGAAAAATTATTATTTTTTACATTTAGAAATGTAATTTTCTTTGTAATAAATTATAAACGAATTGTTTTAATTGGTTTAATAATATAGATTATCACTGCCACACTAAAAAATTCATAATCTACCCATTTTGAAAAGACATTTGGTTTTTGGACATCCACAAATATAATTTTGATGAGTCGAGAATAAAAAGAGAAGTTTTTTGGTAAAAATGACATTTTAGGAGAATTTTGGGAAATTTTGGAGCATTTTTTTTAAATTTTAGGAGAATTTTGACTTTTAGTTGACCTCTTGAAGGAGTTCAAAGGCAATGTCAAAGTACAAGGTCATCCAACATGGCGGCCGGACCGTGCGCTGTGACGTCACAATACGGCTGACAAATCCACACTCCGAATCCTGCACCAACTATACAATAAATATAAGCACACAACATGTTCGCTAACTGCAAGCCTTGCATTTGACTTACGCTTGTATGCTGGCATACCAGACATTCTACAAAAGTATTTTTTTAGCTTGCAGGCTTGCTTGACAAGCTTTCATTAAGTGCATTTAAGAAAAATGCTTACAGTTAAATTTCTTGCAAGCTTGTGTTCAGCTTGATGGCTTACAAATTATTAGATAAGCTTGCAACAATTAAAATAAGTGTCAACTAGGCAACTTGCAGCAGGCTTGCAGCAAGCTTTTAGGCTTGTCGTGACACACTTGTTGCAAAGTTACTGGTTTGCCTTGATAAGCTTGCAGCAAGCGTATCAAGCTTTTTCTGTTGCCTGGGATGTAAGCTAACGCCAGCTTGCATTTCACTTGATTTTGGCTTGCCATAACAAGTTTGCTCACGAGACTTGCTGTAAGCCTTAATCAAGCTTGCAGCAAGTTCACATTTCACTTTAATTTAACTTGCCGTAGCAAGCATGCTCAGAAGTATTGCTGCAAGCCTGAACCAAGATTGTGACAAAGCTGTATTTGACTTTAATTACATTTACATAGCAAGTCTGGTCATGTGATCAGCTGCAAGCATCCTGTCCCGTATACTAAGCTGACATTGCATTGAAATTTTACTTAGCAATCTAAATTCATAAAATATGTTCTAAATGCCTATCAATAACTATCAAACTTGACAAACTTAACTTTGGAAATGAACAAGCACTTTAAAAAGTAACATTGTTTCATATGCTGGCTAAAACAACTATTACGATATTGCGTATAGCAAGTAAACTGATGTCCTTACTGTTGTTAGTAAATTCACAAACATCAGCATTTCTAAAACAATGTTCGTTCTCTTACAACTGAATTGCACTATTATACTTTTTAAGTATTTGCAATAGTCTAGTGGTTAGCATACCTGCTTTGCAGCCAAGGGTCAGTGGTTTCAAGCTTGGAACAGGAGCCGAAATTTAACGTTTAGTAATTAACATTACAAGTCAATGAACAAGCAATTTTTAAGATGTAAATTTTAATGATAGTAAAAATATTGCTGAAAATAAAACTTTGATTTATTCTGCAGGCTTGCAAATCAAGCTTGCAGAAAGTTAGAAATGTGTAAACTTGGCAATTTGCAGTAAGTTTGTAACAAGTTTATTGGCTTGCCATTACATGCTTGCTGCAAGGTTACTTACTTGCATTAGCAAGCTTGCTACGAGCTTGTAGCAAGTTTTTTCTGCTGTCTGGGTACTACTTTGATCTACTCCACTTCCACTAATAGTTTAACCAATACATGGCTTCCAGTTTAATAGCCGCCATTTTCTTCTGTGCAAGCGCGTTCATTGGACGATGCGCGGCGTTGCCTTGTATTGGGTACTGTAGTGAAAAACCACACTTTTAAAGACCTACAAATATCGGATAGTTATCTGACAACAGACTAGTTTGCAAGCTGTTGTTTGTTAACTTGACGAATTTCACTCGCATACAGTGTCGTGGATTTTAGCTGTTTACAATTTCAGGAAGGTCTTCGGTAAAGTGACCAATCGTATGTGAATCAGTCAACTACATACCTCATATTACATACATGCTAATAATGTATATGTATGGAAATACGCCATTGTTATAATTTTTGACAAAAATCCGTAAAACTATTATCATACAAGCCACAATGAAAACAGGATAGTTGGGCATATAGAATAAGTATTGATTGACAAAAATATTTTTCCCTCTAATCAAGAGATTCCAGATTGAAAATTCAGTTTATCTACAGCGAAACAGGCAGACATAAACGAAAACAAAGGCGGAATGTAAAGTTGGTAGGGAATTCTACAAAGACAACAGTGGACAGAGTAAAAATTACTAGACGAAACACGCTTCCGTCAACACGGCATGCTAAGAAATTCCGAATTCGAAATTCAGTCAAGCTGCTTCGATAAACTAACAGAACAGAAAAACAATATCGGAAAGAAGCACCGAATGTGAAATGAATATGCAAATAGACAAGGACGAAAGTGAGCATAAGACAACATACTACACAGGTTTCCATCGCCGAAGTACACTACGTTTCGGGACACCTATTTCCATCTTCAGACTTGCAATGCAACAGGTTGCATACACGAGAGTACGAATACTGGTTGGTGAGCTATGAATCATATGATGTGCTCGAGTCTAAGTCTGTTACCAAAAATAACGCGAATTTTTGGCATGTTTCTGCACATTTATTCTTTGCCGCTGTGTTGGTGTAGTACATAGTACGAGGGATGTCGAGATAACTCTTTGCTCCACATTTGTCAAAGAACCGTATTTTTCACCGAAAGCAAACTTGCCGCTAGCATTTGAATTTCGCTCTCAGGCGTCTGAGCGAGTTGCTAGGGGCGATAGCCTTGGGCTACGTGAGCGGAAAATTTCCCCTCCCGTTGTTCGTTAGCGTCGACGCTGCTTTTGAAGTCGGTTTTTGTCACTTTACAGCCGGTCTTTGTCCCTTAGATTCTGAATCAGCGTTTGATGTTGATTTAGTCGCAGCTCTTTGCGGGCTTTAGCCTCTCCCGTCTGTGGGCGTATTTGCACAGATAGCTCCAAAATTCGCAACTACGGCTTTCTTCGCAAAAATACTGCGAGAGAATATAAATAAATAAATTTTGTAGCAAATATTCACATAGCGAAACTTTTTCGTGCTCTCTGTCAACCCTTTTCGATTTAAAATATGGGGTGAATTAAGAATTTGATTTTAGTACTTAAATTGGACCATAACGTTGCCAGAAATAAATATAAAAACAAGGATTTTTGGGGAAATTATCAAATCAGAAAAGAACGAAATTAATAAACAAGTAATTATTCACCAGAAACAATAACTTTAACTACAGCAAGGTTTAAACTGTTTTGAGACATTTCTATACAAACATTAAGTTATATAACGATAACGGGCCTTGGCCGACTCTTTTTCCTTTTCCTTCGTGTACTTCTATCAAGACCTTGTGTTGTTCTTAGTCTCGCAAAATGCAAACTAAAATAAATAACACCGTTCAATTCACATTGCTGTCATATAAATGCATGTAAAATAGAGAATGGGATTTCGTCACTGATATTGTTTTACTTACTACTTGCTACTCAGTTTTCATATAGTATACGTGTTGTACGTATAGGTAAAAATTATCACCGTGGGTATTCCTACAGAGATATGATTTTTGAAATTATTGTGCAGTGGTAATGCATGACTGGATGTAGTTTTTTTACATACTCCAACGTCGTTTTCCTATTCGAGTCTGGAAAAAACTACAATGTTATGTTTCGTCTTGCTGTCACGTCGTATTTTTGTGGTTCATTTCTTTTATCTGTCCGTCATTTTGCAAAACAAGCCTCAAACCTCTCTTGTCTGGCTTGGTGGTGCCTTTTTTTCTTGTGTCTTTCTTATTTTTCTTATTTGTCTGTCCTTGTTTTCTTTGACTTGATATTTTTTTTTTTGATTTGATGTTGTATGTATCCTGTTGACAAAGCACGACTATGCTTATTTTATTTTTTCTCGTTATTTGTATTTTTTCTTTGACGGACATCTGCATCGTAGTGGAGTATTTCCAAAAATTACATCCACACCTTTGCAGAGAATAATAATTTCGATATTAAAATTACTACAAAACTGATATACTTCATAAACTAACATAGTTTTATACCATCCAATTTAAAACGTTCTTTGACGCATCTTGCAATAACTGATCTCGTTTTTATGTAGATGAGTAAGGGAGGTTATAAAATTGTACCCTTTTTGTTTGCGTGATTCTAGAAGAAACTACAACTTGATGACAAAATGGTAAGTTACTGATGTAAATACTTATTAATTATACAAAATGGTTTGCAGTTTAAAAGTAAAATAATCAGAGAAATTGGTAGCATAGGACATATGTTTCCGGAACAAATCGGTAAGACAACATAAACAGACCACTAGAAGAGTATTATAATTAATGTTCAGCAGAACTATTGCATTGAAAGTGTGCAATTACAACAACAGTTCGTGCTATACACATTAACTTTATTGCAATTATGTTTTAATATAAATTGTTAAGAGGTCGGTAGGTTAATATTTTCAGCTGAACGTTTCAACGAAAGGAAGAGGTGACTGGAGACGTAACCACTGGTTCAAGCAGAACCTGAAAAAAAATCATAAAAGTGTAAGGTTGTATGTAATAAGTAAAAAACGGAGAATTTGCCGTGATTAGTTGCTGTTCCTTACATTCGATTCTGAAGCCATTTGGGACAATAAGTGTAATTGCAACGCCAGAGGTCGAATGCTTGTCCCCTGGGAGTGAGTACAATATTTAACATTTCACCCAACCGCTCGAGACGATAAATTGCATACAAGTTTTAAGAATAGTGTAGTTATATTGTGAATCCACAAATACATTATTCGTATAAAGAAATTAATTCGTGTACATTTAAGCATACTTTTCATCATTCCATAATTTTTATAGTGTAGTAGACTATAAAGATTCGAAATAACGAAAAAAAAAAAAATACTGCAGCTTGTGTAATATTTGCTTGTAATAGTTACTAACAAGGAGGGGCCGCAATTTTCTGAGGGTCAAGCCTCTCACCTCCCACCTATGTGATATACGGGCTCGATCCCCGGTGGGTTTGGTCCTGGATTTTTCGCATGTGGGGAACGTGGCGGGCGATGCCGTTTTCCGGCGGGTTTTCTCGGGGAACTCCTGTTTCACCACCTCTCACAGTCCACCGATGCTCCACACTCATCTCATTCTCGTCTCATCCATTCTTCGTGCCGGACGGGCGACAAGGGCAGACGTAGTAGCCGGCCCAATCTTCACTCCGACCTTCTCTCATGCACAACGTGACCACGCCATAAGTCGGAAACACATAGGGGGTTTTAGTGTTCTGTTATTAACAATGAACAGTTAAGCAAAGCAGTTTGCACAAACAAATACTAACAGTAATTTAAGACTTATTCTATGCAAAGAGACGCAAAAGCTAGAGAAATGAAAACAAATTTGCCTATATATTTTCTCAAATATTGTAATGAAATCTATACAGTAACCATAATATTAAATGACATAAATTTCCACAAATAGTACCAGTGTGACACATAATAATTTATATATATATATATATATATATAGAGAGAGAGAGAGAGAGAGAGAGAGAGGAGAGAGAGAGAGAGAGAGAGAGGAGAGAGAGAGAGAGTGTGTGTGTGAGAGAGAGGGAGAGATTGAGAGAATGTCAGGAGTGGTTATAGGTTATAACAAAGACAGTTTAGAATAAATGATTTAATTTCATTCACAAACTGTAGGCCTATACAATCGGAGTAAAAATTGCAACGAAAAAATACTTTAAAACTCCATTTCCTTAAAATTGAAAAACATTAAATTTTGTTTAAACGCTTTTAAAAAAATAATAACACACAAATCAGCACACTTACCACCGACATACGTGGACAGGATAAAAAATACTGTAGCTGGCGCGACTGCGTTACCACTCTTTTTTAGAACATATTAATTTGTCAATGCAAATTTTATTCATTATTACTACTGTAATATATAAATCTTATATTCGCCATACATAGCAATAATATGCACCAAGAACGGTCTGCTTCAAGTTCCGGCAATACTTAAGGATGGAGGGTATGGCAAACTATAAGCGGTGAGAGTATAAGCAGAACGAAAACAAGGGAGAACATAGAAAACCCCAAGAGAAACTTCCTGCACAAAGGTAGTGACCGACAAGTTTCTACATGAGTACTTACTTCTAATCACACCCGCCTCTTTTAACATCTGTCGACATAACACGTCTAAATTTAAATAATTGTTATTAATTTCTGATTTATACATTATTTATCACAATGAGTACCTTCACTTACAGGGATTTATTAAAACATCGTTTGAAGCAACTATGTCAGGTAAGTGTGCTTCCTATCTTTGTTCCCTACATTGCAATTGTAAATATCTGGTACATGACGAATAAAGAAAAAAAAAAACTTGAAGAAATAAATACAGTGCTGTATTCTCAAACGATATTGTTTACGGTGCGCATTTAATTTCAGGTAAACTACACAAGTCAAACGAGCATCCCGGTAACAATGCATATTGCTGGTGTATATGCAACCTCAGTTTTCAGTAAAGAAAACGTAGCGGTACAACTGGACCCATATCACAGTTTTTTACTCCATATGTAGCATGGACTAAAATCTGTTTATGGTGGTTGCTAACTGTGAATTAACTTCTACATTAATAAATTATTTTGAAAATGTGCGTGACTGAACTTAAATAACTTTCTGTGTAGGTTGCATCGCAACAGAAATACTTGTCAATGCTGTTTTTAGCTTCCTGTAGGAAGAAGTGTACCTAGCAGCTAGCCATGCTTGACAAGAAGGGCTATGTACATTTCGCGAATAGACCTTTGCCCCAGTATTTTCACTGCCTTACGTTCACATCTATAGTTCTGCTTTATGGTTACTAGCAGAGTGACTTGTTGAGGTGACTCTCTCATTTGACTGCACCAATCACAGTAAGGTTACTGCGCACCGTACGTCAGAGTTAAAACATCTAATCATTTGGGACATGCAAAATTCGCGTTACTTTCTGAGAGCTGATAGCACACTCTGAGTGACTATAGAATCGTTCGACGTCTCCCGCTGGCCGATATTGTCGTGACTTGCCGCGGAGAATGCTTACACGGTAGAGAGGCCAATCTCTGCAAAGACGTAACACACGTAAATGACATTCGTGGCCAATTGAATCGAATATTATTTTCGGTTATGCACAGAAAAGTGAAGTTTAGTCTGCTACCAAATGATAACGCGAATTTTGCATGTCTCTACTAATCATTGTCATTGACAATGAAGAGAAACTGCAAACCTTGCGCGTAAGGCACTGAAACAAACTGGGGCAAAATTATATTTGCGGGAAGTTAATGGTCGTAGTGATGCCGACAAGAGGCGTTCACGAACAACAAAGGAGGTCACATGGACGTGAATAAAATGGCTGTGCAGGGATCTCCTTAGAAGGCGGAGATTCCGTGAAGTCAACGAGGTGAGCTTTTGACGCTTCGGTACCAACCTCTAGCGTCCTTTGGACATTTTATCTGCACGACCGCACCGGCTTCTTGAAAATATTTTGAAGAAAAATTATTTCTTTCATGCTTACAACCCGTATGTGTGGGGTTTGAGGTAGCTGTGATCTTTGAAAGAACTGTGCAATGGGAGTGCATGACTAGATTCAGTTTCTTGGACGTACTCCATTGCAAATTGAATGACTGTCAAAGAAAACTAAACAAATAAATGAAAACCATAAAATAAGCAGAGTATGCTTTAGTCAGCAAATTACATACACAACATGAAATTCCAAAATGGAATCGGGTCAAGTAAAAAACAAGGAACAAAGAGATAATAAATGAAATTAATAACGAATAAAATAAAAACCAAGTAACATGCGACACAGCGATGAGGTAGCAAAATTTTTTAAAGGCGGTTTAAGATTTTTCCTGAGTTAATCACTTTCTGATATGACGAAGGCATTTAAGATCTAAAATATAGATTTGAATGTACCATAAACTCATCTGCTTTGGTTGCTCCTCTTATTTGACACCTCACGTTAAATTATGCCAAGAAAATTATTATTTTTAACAGCAGATCAAAATTAGTAATATGTTGCCAATTCTCTTAGTGGCTATAAATGATAAAGAATAACTATTTAAATACATATATTATTGTGATTCACTATTGTTGCTTACGAATGACCATACAGCTTCACACAATATGCCAAAAGTACACGTTCTGGATGTTTAACAATAAATTAGTTTTAAAACTATTCCCATGATTACTTATATTCATTCGACTATACTCAGTTATTATCACTATAATGTGTACTATGCTACGGTATAAACCATACATTAAAAATAGTTTCGGTCATGTTTGTTGGGCAAACAAATATTAACTACGAGTATTAAATGTACTTATATATAGAATCTTTATTGTAAGATATTTGAAAAAGGGAAATATATGTTTCCTTATTTCTCGGAATTTGCTGCACAGAATTGTGGTAGATTTCGTATGCAGTTATTGGTTGTAAACTATACAAAAAAATTGTAAATAAGCTATTTCTAGAGACTGCAATCTGTTGTTTTCTCGATGTCTGCCACCTATGTACAATATCGTGGATTGTAGTCGGATATATTTTGAGCGTTATTTGAAAGAGTGATAGTTGTGAGAAAAACTTTAAATGACATCACATAAATACTGGTGAGCTATGTATAAGAGAATGGAAACATTCGGGTTTCCTTTTGGACACAATAAAAAATTTAAGCAACTGTAACTCATGTCGCGTTCGTCATAAGTAAAGCCATGATTTTGCGTTCGTCATAAGTAGAGCCATGATTTTGTCGCGACACAATTCTTACATAATTTTGTTTCAATGCCTTACGCGCACATCAGCAGCTATACTATGCGGTCATAGGCAGACACGTCTCTCATTTGACTGCGCCAGTCAGATTAAGACAATGGACGACTTGAAAAGAGGCGGAGCTTCAGTCAGGTGTGGGAAACAATTCCTATCTCCATGGATACCACAGCCGAACATAACCTTTATTTAGCTGTTTGGCGTAAAATGTCCTGGATGAGATGTGTACGTCAAGAAAATTGATTACACGTTTGGAATTTACCGTTTTTTTTTTCAGGTAAACATTAATCTTATGTATTTGCGTATCTTAACCATGAAGTAGAAACTACTATTTTTTACCCTTGCGTGCAAATCTATGAATGCGCAACATTTTTGCTTTCTGTAATTACCAACTAACAAATCAGCATGTTTGTAAACAAGCTTTGTTTCCCACAGTACTTTTCCCTTGCGGTGACGTCAGGGGGCGTGTACTTCAAGCCGTCCATTGTGGCACCGTACCATGAAGCAGAGCTGCAGTTGTGCACAAGAGACATTGAAAACAAATTGGTGCAAAAATATTTGCGCTATAAAATCGTGTTTCTAGTGGTAAGTTCATGACTTATTTGGCGTATCCTGGAGAGCGCTGAGCCAATCGTGAAGAACCAGCTAAATAAAGGTACAATCTGACGTGTTATTACCGTGTCAGTGAGCAACCAATGAACGTCTACTGTATGTTTGAGTGCACATATATTCTTGGAGGATAGCCTACAGGTGTCTAGCAGTATAATCACTAGAGGCAGGAAAATCTCGCTGATTCTATGATCGGCATGTTAGAATGAACTATCCTGTACATACTCAAGCCCCGAACATTTGTTCACTAGCTGCTACTCAGTGGAACAGCAGACAATGAACGAATAGACGCTACTATAGTGTGCATAGGATAATAGATTCTAGCAAGCAGGTAATCGAATCCGCGAAAATTTCCGGCCTCTAATAATCACATATTTTAGCCGAGTTTCTATAGATCAGCGGATTCTAGCGTGTCACCAAATAATTACCCAAATGTTGCATGTCATAAACTGATTTCAGGTGACACTGAAACATATGTACCATGTAGAATAATCAATTTCAACTACCCCTGCTTTGATAAAGAACCATGTAGGCTAATGAACTTTGTAAACAAGTCCAGTAAATTATTGGCATATTTTAAAAGATACTGGTTACGTGAGCTAAACGAAACTACCACTTCATTTCACTGAAACTATAGGAGCGATTTCTTCCAAATCTGAAACGTATTATTGCTAACCGATGTGCATAAGTTGGCGAGTAATTGAACCCTGCGTGCCACAAAATTTCTTAATAAATTCGTTAATTAAATTTGTATCGATGCCTAGCTAAGTAGGTTTTTTAGTTGTTCGGTGATATTCTGGTTTTAATTAAGAATTGTAGTGAGTCAATTTTATTTTAACATGTAAACTATATTACTTTGTGAGACTATCTCTCACAGTACGATAAACTGAAAATTCAATCGATTTTGTAGTATAGTTAGCGATTACAAATGATATTAACTAATCCTTATCGCTCGATGTATGTTCCTAGTAGGAATAAGAAAATAGTACCGTCCGACGAAACACATGCACAAACTTTCCATTTGCGACGTAATATATTATTACATGCTTTTAATTTATTTATCTGTGCATATGTTGGAGTTTCAAAATCATACGTACGGTTTATAAGTGAATTAGAAATTAAGAAGTAATGCTTTACGCCATATAAAATTCTACCTTTTACGTTACGGAATTTTTGTAATTTCCAAGTTAATTTAAAAGTACCGATTTTGTAGATGTTTCCGAGATGAAAGAGATTTATTAAATCACATTCTTTACTTTCCTTCCTTCGTTTGTTACTAAGTGTATTGTATACTAGGCTGACATTATGTATTTTAAGAAAATATTTCTTACAAGGAAAATTAGTTCGAATTTATAAGATTTGTAATAAAAATTCAGTGTTATAATAGTAACATAAAACTATGTGTAGAACAGAAATTAGAGGTACGCATAAGTATAGAAATAATTCAAATTTTGCAGTTTGCTAAAGAATATCAGTTTTATATAACAAGTACCAAGAAAAGAAACAACGGGGTATAATGGACAAAAGAAAGGATGAAAACTTAGTAAATTAATGACGAGGTTTTGGAAAGAAAAGAGGAAATTATGAAAAGAAAGTGAATAGGAGCTATGATCAGTGGCGGCTCGTGGGTTGTTGCCAGGTGGGGCTGCAGATAGTCGGAACTGTACATTCTTGATGAACGCGCCGTAGACCACCGTCCATAAAATATTTGCCGGCTACTAGATGTTTTGTGACCACTCAGTAGTAAGAGGCACCTGCACATCAGTGTGTCAGTGGCTGTAGAGGCAAATAGCACACAACCCTGTGCAGCTCTTGGCAACTGCAGCCCTACCTGGCAACAACCCTCGAGCCGCCACTGGCTATGATTGTCTCAAGTTCACGCGCTCTCTTAAAAGGGAATACCTGAAAATAATGATTATATATATGTGTGTGTGTCAGTGTGTAGACAGAATGATTCAGAAACACTTTTACAAACTTGGAGCACTGTAAAAAATTTCTCAGTCGATTTACAGAATTTCCGGTAAAAATTTCTCCAGATACCTCCGTGAATTCACGGAAACATAGTTCTTAATCCAACAGAAGTTTCTGTAAAACAGTTTCATCACACGGAACTGAGCCATACTTACATGTATATAATGCTACAATTTCATTTATACAGATTTGCAGATTTACCGGTGATGTTATTAAAATATATCCATAATATTTACATCTGTGTATCTTATAAATTTTCGATTTTTTCGTGCAAGTGTCCGCAACAGACTTACGGACATATTACGTATGATTCCGTACTGTACATTTACTACAGACACTTCCGTATTTTACTTTTACGGAAACTATTTCCGTATATTAACGGTACATTTCCGTTAAAATTTATAACAGTGTACATGAGAGTATTTCAAGCGGTACTGAATGCTGGTAGAATTTTTGGTATGTTACTAAGGAGTACTAAACAGCAGTTGCAAAAAACTTTCACAAATATTAGGTGGCACTGCTAAAAATAATTTTCTTTGTTTTACGGAAAAGTGCTGGTAAAAATTTCTCCAGAAGTGTCCGTTAATTTACGGAAGGCAACATGCTCCACTTATGGAAACTCGCATATTTATGTTACTTCTTTAGGATGAAGGCACAATAATGCGTTCGGTTATTTATTTAGTTTCTTCTCGCAGTTTTTTATGCGTTTAATTAATGAAACATAATTATGTATAGCTGTGTTACGAAATTATGTTTCCGTTAATTAAACAGACGTTTCCGTAAAATTGCCCGGAAATGTACGGAAATTTTTAACAGTGAGCGTGTGTTCATTACACCTAAACATGACTATAAAAATACTCATATAGGCCCGAAAATCCTTGGTTTACAAGTTTTCAATGTATTTTTAGTTCAGTGTGTTGTAAGGTAAGCTGTAGTACAATTAATGATGCTAGATAATTGAATTATTTTATCGGTATAAGCACAGAATAAACAAGTAGTAACGGCAGCGACAAGATGTGATATTTATCGTACTCGTTTTTCCTTTGGATTGCCATAGTGTCGGAGTTCGTAGAACGTTGGTCAGACTGCAGTTTATGAGGACCTATTTTATTATCTGTGAGCAAGTTGACACGTAAGTAACGTCACATTTACCATTTATAAATACGTAAATAAGACACAAAGAATTTACAGTATTTCGTGAAATATTAGCAGTTATTTGAACCTATGTCTCAAATCCCATATGGCTTTGTTAACTTTCCGGTACGCCCCGAGAGCTTGTACAATAACAATGGATAGAAACCTCCATTATGTCACTTCTAATGTAATTAGATATTATCTCATATTGAGCCACGAATCATCATGTTTATTATTTTTAAATATTTCGTTAATATACAAACTAATTACAGTATCTCAAAAACACAAGCAGATGAATAAACCAATGTCTCTAATCCACGTGATATTGATTTTATTCATGTACACCCCGAGAGCTAAAATAACAACAATTAAAAAGGCACAAATTTATTCTGTGATATAAGTATGCTGGCGCCTTCATTTGTGTCCTCTGTGGTGGATGTGGGAGTATATTACAGAATGCGATAGTGCATTATCCTACGTGTGCATGCGTGTGGGGAAGCAAGAGGAAGTAATTTCCAACAATTATTAAAAATTTATGATATTGGCATTGACGAAACTGTCATTAACTAAGAAAATTTTGGTAACAGTTCCACATTAATTTTACTACAGGTCACCTTGCAACATATTGAACGCAGCTATAATTAATAATTCAAAAAATATTTTTTCCAGTCTATTTTATACTGACTTTTTTCTTATTTTGTTGTAAGGAACCCACCCTCCAATTTTGTAGAAGTATTTATGAAACATCCGTGTGTGTTACAAAATTTGGGAGGTGATTCCTTATCAGAAATTGGATATAGTTACCTCCGGTGAAATGTTTGCCTTGCGAAAATTCTGAAGAGAGAAATTCACCCTTTCAAATCAAATCGTGAAATTGTGTTCTAGTAAAATATCGGAAATAACGTGAAAATAAGTTCAATTCTTTTTACAATTTTGGGTGTTATTAAGAACTTTAACCCATCAAGAAACCATTACTTAAAAGTCTCTCCTTCCTGAAAATATCGAGGGGTCATCTTATTTACAAGATCTTTGTGTCGTTTGGGTGTTTTCTACAATTAATTTTTTTCTGAGCAGTACACCCGAAGTAACAAACAATTACTGTACAAATTTATTTGTGAAAAGTTGACAGTAAAGTTCAAGGCATAGTTCAATTGTTGAGTCGTTACGAATTGAGGTAATGGTTTGTAGTTACAGCAGTCCAAAAAAGCCGTTTTAACAATTTTACAACTTCAATTTCCTGTTTCTATTAAGCGTGTTGAAATTTTAAAACGAAAGAAGCGTGGTGTAAATTGTGAGTTATTTTCTTATATAAACACATTAAGAATAAATGCAGGGTTTTGCGCAGAAAAGGAGAAACCTGGAACGCAACAATGTTCACGTGCCACGTACATAACCCTCTTAATAATTTCTTTTTATTTTACGTTTAATAAAAATGAAGGTTGGACCCGCTAATCCTCGCACCAGAGTTTTCAAATGCTCAGCTGCATTGTGAGCGTGCCGACGTATACGGTGCAAGGTTGCAGACATTAGCCTCACCCTCCCCTCTTTTACAATTCCTCTGTAGCGGATGTGTGCAGAGCCGGGATGTCAACAACACTGACGCCATTGTCGGCGCGTTCCGTGACAATCGAACTGTCTCGTTTGGTTCCGCTGCTGTGGCGCCAGCTTATTGGATTAGCGTGCTGGCTTGTGTCGCTTCAAAACTGATCTATCATTCTGCCAATGATTGGCGGTTATCATGCATTTATCCTGTCCTAAAACTTTGATGTTTTAACCGTACTAGTAATTTACTCATTTTTCACAGTATTTCCTTGCAGCTTCCTACTTTCACAGTGCATGTCCATTATAACTTATTTAGTTTTCTTTGCCACAACCGAACCAGTAAAATAAATAATGTATCAGTGGTAATAAAACCGAAAACAAGCTGTTTTATTTATTTATCTGCTCTGCATGAATTTACTTAACCTGCATAATAACAGATTAATTTGTTAAAATTAATGAAAACTGTATTTCGTTTACTTTCAGTCAGTTAAAAGGATCGAAAATCTTGCAAGCTTGTCATAAAAGAAAGTGGATTCTAGGACCCGCATTGTTGTTTATATGGTTTTACATATTGATATTGTTAAAGAAAAGGCCTACCTTAATTTGCTGACAACGCCTTACAAAATTTTACACGCCATGTTGAATTTAAGACCATAGTTCTATATATTGCATTAATATAAACAAACTTTACTAGAAGGATGTCATAATCATGAGTTCCTTCAAGTTTTCATCATCTTCAGATCCAACGCGTATTGACCTACCTCAAATTAACATACATTATTTACTTCAATAGGTAAAAAGAAAACAATGCCTGAAATATTAATACAATTTTAAGTTCATGTCAAAATACTAAACAATTAATAAACACATACGTACTATGATTGCTTCATTTAAAATTACGTAACTTAAAAAAAAGACAAAATTAAGCTCTGATGTAGGCTATATTTCATAGCGATGCTAGTAATGACTTCCAGTATATTCACACCTAAGATATCTGAATGCCATATGTAAGTTGTAGCTTGTACAGAGTGACCATGAGGAGCATTGCCGTTACGAGCCGCACTAAGGTTAATTCTACTACAGGTTTCAAAGAAAATGTGTTTTCTTACGGGAGAGTTTGGAAGAGGGAAAACTTCTGCCGCTAGTTTCGCTGCTATTCCTAAAGTACCATAAAAATACGAAACCGTTGTCAAATTAAATTTTAATAGACTTTGGAATGACAGAAGTTATTTAACTTAATTTTAAAGAGAAAAGAAACCAATTTCACGTTTTAAATTATCAACTTTATGTACCTTTAAATTTAGGAAATCTCTGTGATTGGACAGTTTACACCCCTACCCAATACCAGTGCTTAAGCGGCAGAAATTTTCCCTGTGCCAAACTGTTAACATTGATCTTTCCAGCCTGCAGTAGAATTAACCTTGGCCGTACTGAGCGGAATGAAGACGGGATATGGCGGGGTAGTGTGTGGCCAGTCATAGTGTAACACATTGCCATTCCGGTAGGTATGTATCAGTGATGGATTGAACAGCGCATATTTGCGTACTAAGAATATTTGATGTCCCCTGGCCTCCTCGGTACCCAGACCTCAGCATGCACGACATTGTTTTGTGCGGGAATTTAAAGGATAAGTTGCATCGAGACAAACCCTGTTCTTAAGATGACTTGAAGGGGTCCATTCATTGGGAGGAGGAGTTCATCAGTGTGATGCTCCTGGAACGGTTGTGGGGGAGATTCGTGACCAGAATCGAAACAGGGAAGATGGACGCCACCCCGTGACACCATTTCTGCCACATAAACGTAACGGTGTTCCCTCTACGAACATTTTTACATAAGTTCAACCAATATATTATGTAAACTTTTCCTTTTTATAGCACTTTTCACTATAACTTTCCAAGTGGTCAATCTGAAGTTAAGGACACAGAGCTTAATCATCTCCAACTATAGTAAAGTTTAGCTTACGTCCTTCCAAAGCCTAATGTATTTCATTCTGCGCTTCATAAACATTAGCTATTTTCCAGACATTTCAAATACATAAACATTTTTCTGTTCACCGTTGTGCTCTTCTACTGTGAATGAAAATTTTCGGCCGGAAAGACAAGCATCGCCGTAATAATGTGGTAAAGTATTCACATTTAAGGAAGGTGCTAAGTGTCGCGTTCTTCAGAAAAACTTGTATTTTAATTATTTTATAGTATTTTGTGTTTTTCCATTGTACATTTAAGTAAATACCTAGTGACAAATATACATCCGCCTTGGCTATGTAAGTTTAATGGTTGGTATCACAATTTGTGAAAGTTTTTACAGATCTTGCCATAGTATGTATTTATCCAAAAAGTTGTTATTCTTACTATGAACAGCACATTTTTAATAAGTCGCTGCTTCATGGAACTTTTTTCGCATATTTATGGTACGTTGCTGCAAATACTACAGTAAGTGTTTACGTTACGGGCAGAGATTTTTGAAAGGTCGTTTTTAAAAGGTCTTTGTTAACTGTAAACCTCTACCGTAAACAACATGCCTGGGAAATCTGGAGTGTACCTTCATTCCAACCAACAAATATAACGTCGCCTTTGTATAAGCTACCCGAGTAAAATCGTTGTAACTTTCAAGTTCTCCATAATTTGAACGAAAGGTTCTATTGAACTTTGAACTTTCGTATCCTTATTGTTGAGTGAAAAATAAATTTTCTGACATTTTTACATGTAGTAATTAAAATATTTATGAAAATAACTTTGAAAGAAAGGGGTTAATTGGTGATAAGAATTTTTGTAAACCCATCTTCCTTAACCCCCTTTCTCGCTCTCACACTTTCTTTCTCTACTGCTATCACATGCTCGCTGTCTTGCTTGTTTCTAACCACAGAAAACTATATTCTCTCAGATTTTAGTGAAGTATGAGCATCATGAAGCACTCCAGAGACAAAATCATTATTTTTTAAAGAAGATTTTTTTCTGAATAAAATTTTGAATTTTAAAGTTACAGTTCAGTGTCGTGAGATACAAAAAAAAATGTTCGGAGAAAATATTGGAGAACCCGACAGTCTTATTTTAATCTGCGTGACTACTAACGTTTACTAGCATGTGATATTTTATTAGAGTTTCAACAATAACAGAAGATAAATTTACAAGAATTTGGATTTAAATGTTATTAAAAGCTGTCGAAGACTCCTAAGTAGCAGATATTCGCTTTCCTTAAAGTAGGCTTTATGAACTATACGCCCATTTGCTATCTCGTTTCACAACCGTGCGTCTGTGACTTTAAAACACATAAAATAGTTTACAAAATTATATCGTGCAAAACTGATCTCGTGTGAACTTAATTTGGAGCGTTACCCAATTTAAGAATTGTTGCTTATGTGAAAAACCATAACTAGGATTGTTTCAAAGTCGTTTAAATCCACTTGATAGGAAAATATCTGTTACATTTGCTATATATTTCCTTTTTAATATCCTTTCAATTTAAAACTATACTTGACTTAATATTTTTAATTGAATTTTCGTAGCAAGTTTTTTTCAACACTTGTGTTGTTTATTTAACATAATCTCTCTCAGTTAAAGTTAAAAAAATAAAACAAAATTTTGACTAAAACAATTTTTTTATCTAGCCAATATGAATTATGGTTGGATAATAATAATATTATGTATTTCCTCGATAAAAATACTGATACTTATTCGAAAATAAATAATATAGTATAAACATAGGTAATTACGAAATGTTTATTTACATATTTGCGTTGGCAAAGTAGTTAACATTATACTTAGAGTATTCAATTGAATATTTCAAGGATTTTGTAAATCAGCAATAAAAACGGTTAGCAAAATTGCCTCTGTAAACTAAGGAATGACGAATCTTGCATCTACATTAAACTACGTAAAATGCGTCATAGTTTTATTTCAGTGAGGATTTTTGGGAAATAGCTAATTCATGTAACTAATAAAACATATTAGGCTTTGAAAGGACGTAAACTTAACTTTACTCTAGTTTCTGATGTTTAAAAATGACAAGACATTAAACTTTACGTCCTTTCACATTGAAAATTTCTGGAAGTCGCCATCACGGGTAGAATGACGGAGTGTTTCATCGTGAAGTATTAATTTCAAAATATTTTAGAAAGCTTATATTGAGATTCTTTCGTGGCAATTGAACGAAACTTCCGTTTCTTAACTATTGATTACTAAGACAGGGATTGGTGAGGTACTGGAGATAGAAAACGTGTATTAATAATTTTCGTATATCTTATAGCAGGATTGCTGCAGAAACAATTGTATTTTCAATTTCTTTTCCACTATTAATAATACATCAAAATTTTTAATACCAACATAAACATGCAAATATTTGACGTAACAATGTTACAAACAAACGGTATATATAATGCAAGTTATTGATAATACAAATTATCAATTATTGTTTTCAGTTTCTGAGTAAAAAAAAAAAGCCCTACAAAATGCATGTCTGAGCACCTAACAGTCCTACAAAATGCATGTATTATAAAACGGAATCTTCGTTGTCGAAGTTATAGAAATAACATGACATTAAGAAAGCTTAATAATTTATTTTCTTTGCTATTAATACATGTCGTTTAGTAACACATACTTACAAAAAACCACAGGCTTTGTGGGCCATTGTCTTCATATGCCATTAAAATGTGTAATTGGAAAAGTACAGGTACAGTAATAATTCTGTTATACTGACAAACTATTTCTGAATTTAATAAAGGAGTTTCTTGAAAAAACTTTATATGTATTACCTGGAGCGTTATTAATTTGTTTTAGCAACTACGTTCCCAAAATAAATAAGTAAAAATTATTTCTTTTTAATATTACAAAACGCCGAAGTTAATTCGGCTATGCTATGTCAACAAACATTTTAAATATTTTCATTTTTTTAACAATTTAGATACTGTATCCGACAAAAATATCTTGATTTTTATAGACCTTTGCCTGTAATAGTACATAGACTTTTAATGCTTTTTTTGTGGCTTCTTGGTATTGCGGGGCTAATATTTATTATCTTCGCATTTATATCGGTAGCAGTTGCCGTTGAAGTGTTCAGGATTAGTACAGAGAAGAAAAAATTTAATGAAGCTAGCTGACAAACCAATGAAAGAGAACAAATTTAGGCACGGCTTAAACAAAATTTAAGACTTTCCAGGAATTTTGACACAACATACCGGTAGCAAATACCAATTACATAGGTACACTTTTTACTAAAATCCTAACTGAAATAAAATTATGATGTACTTTCTGTAGTTTACTGTAGATATGTAATTCGTCAGAAAAGCATTCGTAAGTTTACTGCGGAGATTTTTCTAAACGTTGTTATTGCTGATTTGCATAATATTTGGTATATTTAACTGATTAATATAAGTATAACGTCAGCAAATCAATTTTAATTTTTATATATAAATTACATAAATACCTATGTTTATCCTGTATTTATTATTTTAAAAATAGTATCACTTTTCCATCGAGTAAATAAAAAAATAAGAATGATTAACTAACCGGAATTCACATTGGCCTGGTGAAAAAATTTTTTGTGTCAGTTTTTTTGTATTATTTTACTAATGTTAACTAAAGTAGAGCGTATTTTGAAATTCACACGTGTTAAAACAATTTTTGACACGGAAATTTAATCAAAATGAGTAAGTCAAGAATACTATTATATTGAAAGGATATTGAAATGAAAAAATCTACACTAATGTTTCAGTTAGTATCCTATGAATTGAATCTAAACTATTGTCAAGCTATCCTGTCTTTTTTTATTTATTTCAATACATATCGAGAGTGTTTTGTACAAATATTTACATAAAAGTAATACATTGCTAAATACTTTGATTGTATAAAATTCTACTACAAAACACACACATATTTGCAGACAAATTACAAATCAACTTTACAAAGTGCAAAATATTACAGCAAAACACACTTATATTTGCAATAAAATTACAAATAACTTACAATATACAAAATACATGTTACCTGCCATTTTTTTATTTCTGTAAGTAATCATTAATTGAGTAAAAAGTTTCGTTAGTGAAAAATTATTTTAGTTTCCTTTTAATTCCTTGTTATTAATTAAACCTTTAAAACTTGTTAGTAGTTTATTTATTAATGCGGTAGGCACCAGCATAATCCGGACATAATTGGAATTGTATGGTTCGGTGTGAGACTACATGCAATGCACTCGCATGTCTTGTGTCGTGATTATGGGGGTTGTAATTTATAACTTTATTTTTGTTATTTGAAAAAAAAATATGGTATGGTTATTATAAATGCATGTTAGTGTCATGATTCTTAGTGAACATTCCTACACGAATATTTACTCTTGCTATTTTTTATGATTCTAATTATCAAATTATAATTTTTTTTTTACAATCCAATCAAGTCAGCTGTTTTGGTTGTGTTTCGCCAGAAAATAACACGATAGCTCAAATTGGAATGCACGTCTGCAAAAAAACTTTCTAATGCTTCCATAGTGCAAGTATTTTTTAATGTACGGCATACAAAACCAAAGAAACTTAATTTTTTACAAAGTACTTGCTATTGATCATTCCAGTTGAGAGTGTAGTCAGTGTTTATGCCCAAGAATTTTGTTTTCGCTACTATCAACAACAGTTTATTTCCTAAGTCACAACCGCATTTAGACATATCTGATTCAGTATTGTGTTTTTTAAAGTATACTTTATAATAGCAGATTTATCTATGCTTAGCACCAACTTATTTTTTTTTTCAAGCCATTGTTGCATTCTAACTATTGTTTGTAAAGTTCTATTATCTAGATCAGTCTTATTTTGGCTCTTTACTAGAGCAACTGTTTCGTCTGCAAACATTACTGTACTTCTAAGATCTATTCTTTTAGGAAAATCACTATTAAAAATACAAATAACAAAGATCCCACAGAACCCTGTGGCACCCCCAACTTAACTGGCTGGGGTTCTTGTACGTAGTTTACTAGGTAGTTACTGGAATTACAGTGAGAACTTGAAGTTATTTGTATTCTATTACGAACATAAATATGATCTAAGTAAGTTATCTCATTTCCCCTTATTCCATTTTTTTTTTCAAACTTGCGTAGTAATAGTTATTGATCCACGCAATAAAATGCCTTAGTCAAGGTCTGTAAAAATACAATTAACTAAAGTTTTATTGTCTAAAGCACTAATTAATTTAATTTATAATAGCATGATCAGTAGATTTTTGCTAAGAACCCAAATCGTGAATGAGAAATTATGTTATTTTAATAGAAAAGATGATAATTTTTCAAATTTTTTTTTTCATGTGCAATTGCAAAAGCCGATAGTAGATGGTAGAATGGTCTAAAATTATTCGATTCTGTTTATTTACCTTTTTATTTAGTGGTAGCAATTTTGTGTATTTTAATCGGTCTAGAAAAGTGCCTTCAATAAGGTAAGTTGTTACTGTGAACGATCAGCAAAGTTATTTACGCCAACAACAGTAGCAGGTTACAATTATGTAGACAAGCATAATTCACTGTGACGATTTTTTAATAAGGCTTTAAATTTCTCGAGGATAAATTATTACTCATATACAAATGATAGAAATACATTTTGCAAGTTAATTTTATGATACACTTTAGAACGGAAATACTCACTTGAAATATACGTGGATATGAAACGTAAATTTGAGAAGTTCATGGATATGTTATTTTATTGCTGTGATTACATTATCATCTCGCATAGAAAGCAGGGTTAGAATTAGGTGTTTGTTAGTAGCTTGTACGTCTGTAGAATGTAGCACACCGTTGCATTCTCACCAGAGGGATGTATGCCTACAATTACTTCAATTTGTCCTCAATATCTTGTTGGTCAGCACTAGTTTTAATATATCGTTATAGCTGATCATACACATGTCCTGGGGAAGACAGTTAAGGTGACCTTGTTCGCCAGTCTTACGTATAACTGTAAAGTAACCAATATATGGTAAAATAAGTAAGTATTTGAGAAGTCCTTTACTTTGGCTAAATGTTCGTAATGTGATAGTGTTTTCGCAATTTCATAGCGTTTGCGCACTTGCCTCAAAGGACTAGTATGATTCTCTTGAAGTTTACGGAGATTTTTTTGTAATCAAAACATCCTGTGAATTGTCGTAAGAAATCGGAAATAAGGACAGACATTTCTCAGCACATTAAAAAAATACACTTATTATGTGGTTGTTTCCACAGCCAACGCTGAGCTGCCTTTCTCTTTATTCAATAAGCAAAGAATTACTTCCGGAAAACATACAGTACATTTAAAACGTCAACATCCATCACAAAATAACATGCAAAATATCTTCACATATATTTGGTTCATTAACGTGACAGAAATTGCATACTGGCATACAACGTATGCTTTATACACTACACGTTAATGTGTTGAAAAAAAAAACCTTATGTATTTTAATAGTAAACATATTACCATGGTATAGTAATTTCCGAAGAATTACATTGTAAAAGTATACAAAATATTTACTGGGTATCGCAGATTCTGTAAACTACAAATGATAAAATTTGAGGAAAGAGCTCAATTCCTGTATAATTCCTTGGTCCATGAACCAGTGACACTTATTTGGAACATACAAATGGCTCCCGTTTTAGCTGCAATTTTAATTTTCCCCCCGTGGTTCTGCGATACAGAAATTTCTGCTAGGCTGCTGGTTATCGTGAAAATATGGCAAATATTGTAACAACATTTTACATGTTAACAAATTCCCTCACGTTCTCTGACACACGAAATTATCGCCAACTCTCTCTGTATTAGAGTGGACTTAAATTAAAATTTATTTATTTTCTAATACGGGCTTAAGAAATAATTAATTTTAACGTTCATTACATAAAGTTAGCCTAATATATTTGTTTTGCAAATTTTCATCAATTAGACAGAGAAGTCAATACTAACTATTACTGCCAAAATCGCGGCACTTTTGAAAAAAATATGTAAGTGAAATTTAATAATTAAAATCGCCTTGTTTGCTAGAAACGTGCAGTAGGCTTTGCGCCATTTCACATGAGGTTGACTGTACTCAGCAGTAATCAGCAGCGGAAATATCATGGGAAATCAAAGTACACTCATTTAATTTTTTTTTTCCTCATCTGTGTTAGCCTGGAAAATTAAGGCATTCATTTTCTGCTTCTTTCATTCCGTGGATTCAGCAAAGATTCACTGCCGTATTGATTATCCTCCCATCTCTCTTTCTTTCTCTCTCTCTCTCTCTCTCTCTCTCTCTCTCTCTCTCTCGTAAGTAGTGGCTTAGAGTAGAAACATTTTCTTCAGAATTTTACCTCTGTTTCTTCGTTGCAACAGAAGCGTTGCTCGCCTCTGGTTAGGGTACGATTCCGTTTTTGTGGGAGAAACTTAAGACTGCGTGGTGGATAAATAAACGCGGAAAACGTAAATTGATTTCTACTCTTTTTTCGAAGCCAATACGGATAAAATTCTCAATGACAATCCTAGATAATGGTATTTGCCACCCTTATGAGTAAATATTTATCCAAAATTACTAATTCGTTACGCGTGATCTCTTGCACCGCAATTAAATGCACGAGGTTCCGGCGTCAGATATTGTGCCTCAGTATTTCGTAACAATGGAAACAATTTTGTTTAAAACGTTGTCTTATACTATTGCCTGCACTCAAGTGTACACTTCGAAGTAGAATTTATATTTACTCAGATAAGGGAATAAACATGTATTATTTTACGCTGTAGGTTGGTTAACAATGAAACTTAAACAATTAGTTCCTTCGTTGATTAAATATGCTCCATTTGTACATATCTACCTCAACCAGGAGTTAATCATTATTGTTCGAGTATACCCGGTAATAACACAGGGTTCATAGGCGGAGTCGAAGCTTCCTATTTTGCAACTAAACAAATAAATAACTATGGCGTGCTGTATATTTTCAAAATACGTGTGGACCTAGACATAAAAACCGTACGTAAAACTGTAAACTGACATAATTTACCTCGTACTGTACCCTTAGCCCCTTCATTTACTATAATTATCTTCTCATGCCTAGAGCCCAAAAAAGTTTCCTTTCTTCACTTATTCTCGTCGCCAGCAACTGTCTTCTGGTTTGCGTGGACAACACGTTGGATTAGCATTTAGGATAACCCCGTTTCGATTCTCGGCTCCGGCCATCCTGATTTCTGTTTCCCATGGTTTCCTAAAATCGCTTCAGGTGAATGCTGGGATGGTTCCTTGACAAATGCCATGACCGAGTCCTCTTTCAGATAATATCCTTATGTAAAATTGTGTGTAACCGTCTCTAATTAAATTGCTGTCGAAGAGACATAATGTCTGCTTACCTTACCCTAAGCCGCAGTTACAATACGCTGGTCGGGTTCGCACTACGGTCAGCATTGTTGGCACGAGCAGTGGCTGGCAGGCATTCAGTAGTACCGTGTGTGTACGAAAATGTCTTCTTTAGGACCTCGACGAGAGGATTAGACTGCTGCTATGGATAGGAGTAGATAAAGGAAATATTGAAGAAGAGAAATAATAAACGTGTTTTGGTTGAAAACTAGATAGGCCGAAAGGAGCAATCAGGAGCCTCCAGGGCGTTCACGTGGCAAAAGTGCATAATTTTATAACTGTACGACGTAGTGTTAGTTTTACTGACGTTACTTTTGACTACATTTTCCAATCGTCAAAATTTTTAAGGTCACATAGTCTTCCCATAGCGGCACGTTATAGTCAAAATTTGCAAGTTACGGGAACATGCTAATATCAAAAACCAACTGACTTACTCGAATGACATAATTTAAACTGAAATTAGATAGTATGTGTCATGTGCTAAAATATTAAAACCACACAACTAAGTCCCTTTGTGTTTTCCAAAAATTGCCACACAAAAAGAAAATTATCGTTATTTTTTAGAATTTTCTTTAAAAATACAAAGGAATTTCATTGTGTGATTTAAAATCTCTTAGTACATGGTCCATACTATCTAATTTCAGTGTAAATTATTTCCTTCGCGTAAGAAAGTTGGTTTTTGTTATTAGCAAGTTCCCGTAACTTGTAAGTTTTGACTTGGACCTGCCGCTATGGGAAGACTATGAGAGCTAAAAAACTACATGAGAGAAACATGTAGTCAAAAGTAATGTCTGAAAAATTAACACTACGTCGTACAAATATAAAATTATGCGGTTTTGCCACGTGAACGCCTTTAAGTCATTTAACATATCTTGCAGAAGAAGATCCTGCAGCCTACAAAAAAAATTACGGCTCTTCGTTAAACAGACACTAAATTCAGAGATGCAATTTCGTGCAGAGCTAAACTGGAAATTACGATGAGATATTTTGCAACAGGGAACAACTTCCAATCCCTTTCTCACAATGCGAAGTATCACACAATTCAATGTCTGAGATTTACCTGGAATAATGACAGCCATTTATTAAGTTCTGCAAGAATACATAGAGGTTAGTTAATTATATGGCACAGACATACTTAAATGTTGTTCACAATACAGTAATTTTTTTGTTAAAGCCTATAGGGAAATTTGCCATTTCAAAAAAATTACAATCATTCCGCAAATTGTTAATACAAATACTGCTGCGTTATTTTACTTATGCCAGAACCAATCTGCTGCCAACAACCAATCAAACTTCGGTACATAAACGTATGTAACCACTGCACAACTTTTTTTTTTTTACTTTTTAAAACGGTTCACTTCATTTCTGTGTGCTACCCGATGTTTTATATTATTTAAAGATCCCTTAATAATTGAATTCGTCCATCATCTTGAACGCCGCGTCCTTAAGGCGGCCGCCTAGTGACGGGTGTGTTCGTGTGTGAGAGGCGAAAATCGATGAGGCGCTACGAGCGAAACTGGCCGGCACATGTGACATCGCCTCTATGGCCAAAGTCGTAAACGCGCACGCAGCGTTCCCGCCGTAACGTTTTCCCTGTGTGACTTTAAGCTGTGACCCTATCATTGTATTACACGCGTCACTGTATTGAAGTCCAATGTACTTGTAGACATCAATCTCGAACAAATACTTTACATATATCTTGAGAAACAACCACGCGAAAAAGCCGATTTTAGCCAAGTTTGAGGGCTATAAAATAATGCTTCCAATCTGTTTGGACTCTTGAAAGTCACATTCACAAGTATTATGAACTGTGTTTTCTTTCCGTAGATAATCATTGTGGACACAAGTTTACTGGTCCATGAGAAATAACGTAACTCCGATCGCGCAGCACGCCTTTCGAGCGCCTGCCAGGCGGCCGCCTTAAGAGAACTGCCTGCCTACGTGTTAGAGGCTCAGAAGCGACTAAGATATAAGGGCAACATTGCAGCACGCATGAAATGTCGCATAGCCACAAAGAGCCAAGTATTGAACTAAATAGCAATATTCCTGCCGATCCACTTGTATTACTGGCTGATAAGCGGTGACCTAATAGTTTTATTGAAGGAATGTCTGTATCAAAGTTCAGCGCACGTTTGTATTTGAGCTTCGCACACACCGTTAATACATTTTGAAGTACGGCAGTCTGAAAAGGCCGTTCTTAGCTTTGTTAGATGTATTGAGACAGTGATTTTATGAGCAATATGTCTTACAAATGACATTCCGTCATTTTCTGAAATGTGCTTTCTTTTTTATATATTCGCACAATAGGGTAAATTTGGATTAGTTTGGTAAAAAAACACATTTCCCTGCACATGCGTATGCTAGGCGGCACCCTTAACGTCATTTGTATTCATGTCACGAAGAATCTCGTTACCACACGTATAGACATTCAAAAATGTATAACTTGATCCCCATACCAATTAATCTCCGTCATCATGCTAAAAAAACAATTTCCAACGCGCAACGAAACAAACCACACAGCCAACAGCGCTGCAGTACCAGCCAATTATACGCTGTTGAGGCACAGAATATTTATGAATACAGATGTGAAATAGCTGGCAGGTTAGCAAACTCAGTCACACACGCCAGCAAAATGGCATCGCTGACCAGCAACATGGCGGAAATTCCTACCACCAATCAGCGTAAGGCGACTGGCCTGCTAGCCGGCAGCCAGGCCAATAGGGAACCTGCCCGAAACACGCAGGAGCCAAACTGGCACGGGACAGGTTTCAACAGCCAATAAGCGGTGAAGTTCGCCTGTATTAAACCCGCCGCCAAATCATTTCACGTCTGCATTACTATTTAGTCTGTGGCTGAGGGTTCCTACTAGTTGGTTGGGATCTGCCAGCGGCTACCCACCGGTCACGTGACCATCTTGTGTCCACATGTGGCTCCTAAAAGATGGACATGGGCTATTTTCAACAGCGCTAGTAATTTATTTGCCGATTGACGTAAGCAGACACTATTGGGAGTTCACAGTATGCTACATTATGGCTGGTGTTCGCCGCGCCGGCAGCAACCTGTCGCAACTTGTATATAACTCCGCTTGTTCACACGCTTGGAATAAACTTCGATCTGCAATGTGCCAAAATTTAATCACTACTAGCTTCTTGATAAATATTTCTTTAGAAACAAAAGCAATGGTTAACTGTATTTCTGATCACCAGTCTCGTATAATCGCATTTTTTGCAATGTATTTTGTTATATACTACAGTATTTGCTTATTTTAAAACCACGAAATATTTCTGGACTTAAATATTTGCACAATACCACGAGAACTGTTTTCTAGCGCAGCCGTAATATGAGGCGGCCAGCCAGCCAAATTGTATAGCTTAGTTTCCCTCAATGTTTATCTCTGTTGCTTCTGTATAATGGATAAAGTATAGCGCTTTTCGTTTGACTAGTTTCGTCGAGGAGCTGGTCTATGTAATACAGTATGTTAACTCAGTGACCCTATAATTAGAGAGTCTATGAGAGTGTATTCAAGTTCGAAAGATGCCGTGGAAGTTACTTACGTTATTGTACGAGACGATTAATGGCAACGCTGATTAGTAATTTGCCATTTAGAAGAACTATCGTGTTATTATCACGAGCAAACGACCGAACTCCGTTCTCTTGATGTTGTATTTTATTTTGTCATATTGTATTATACCGTCACGAACAGGCCTGACGGGGAACGTAGCTTTGGGATACAACCAGAAATTAGAAACCGAAAATTGCCAAAATTTAGGTGCATAACATAACAATCCGGGGCGAAACAAAATAATACGTGGCTACTCGATTGGCCTTCCAATCCTTAGAAAGGAAAAGCCCTCCCAAGGCAAGCCTCTCACGACCCGAGTCTACATATTGATACTGCCTAGGTTTAAATCACGTCTGACCCCGTTAGTGGACAATGACAAATTCTCCGAAAAATGGCGTTCAACCGCCCGTTGACGCAGACCAGCCAGTAACACCGTTATGTACAACACCCGGGTACTGAATTTCACAACTAAGCCCCTTGTTACCAGGCGAAAAACTGTTTCTCTTGCTAGGAGAGATGGCTGACCCGCGGAAGTCAGGACACTTCCTAGAAGTAGTCAGCGAGCCCGGCAAAAAGGCGAGCGCTCCACCTTCCACAGCAGAGTCAACGGCACTTCAACACTCCAACAGAGACTTTAATAAATTTAAAAATATACTACTTGATAATATTTAATAATTTTAAAATAATAATGTGTTATATTTTGTCATAACGTAATACAAAAACTAAAATACATGACATTTGTTCACTTTCAGAAAATCATTAATTTTCTCTATTTCTACTGTTTTTAAATTTTGTTTACTTTAATTCATTAGCTTCCTCTGTTCTCTAATTTTTTTTAGTTGTATACTGTTTTTAATAATATTCTTTCAAAATTATTGTAACATCTATTTTACTTGTAGTTATGTGTAATGATTTTCCCTGTTATGTTTTTTTAAGTGCCAGTGTAACATGGTGACAATAGACTGTCTGACTGATTCTATAAATACGTACAGCAATTAAATAAATTAGTGAAATAATATAAGTAAATAAAAAATATAGAATATTATATTTTATTATATTATATTCTACTATACTATATTATATTACATCATGTTATATCCTATAATATTATAGGCTACTTTATCAGAGAATGTTATATTAAAATATATGGTACTATATTACATTAAACAAATATAGTGTATACTATTATATTATAGAGTAACATATTAAATTGTAAGAAATTATATTACACACATTTTCTAAATTAGGAAATACATTGCTGTTTCGTTCATACAGCACACACAAAGAAAAACCGAAGTGAGGCAGTGAACTCATATGTATGTCACCACGACAGGGTAGCCATGCAACCCTCACATGTCGACTTTGATGGATGAGAAGGCTCTCCCTACCCCTCTCCCTCACCCTGTCTCTCTCTCTCTCTCTCTCTCTCTCTCTCTTTCTTGACAAGAGGGATTTTGCCCGGTGTATACTATATTGACCGTATGGTCATGTTACACAATTAAGAGCGTATGCGGAACGAACATTGAACTGCGGGGTATTGTCCGGCAAGTTAAATGCAAACCATTCAAACATTTATAAACGCACCGGCACAGAAGTCGACTTGCAGAGCTATTATTTCCTCGTGGTTTTCCTGGAGATGAGTAATGTCCCTGACTCACTCGCTGTGGCCGCTCTCGTACGTCCATTGACAAAGAAAAGCCTCATGCAGTTTGTGAGAGAACTTGTCAAACCACGACCAGCACTGTAGTTGCCGCAGGTGACTCATGCGACTTACTGATTGGGTGATTTGATGCATATAACATTTTAAACAACGACGAATTAATACAAAGTTCGTGTGTGATGGCCTCCCTGAAACTAAATCTCATTGGAGAATATCTCGTGCAGCGTTGATCTTGTGTATGACTGCATGATAAAGTTATTCAAGATAACTTTACGCTAAACACGTGATAAAATTGGTTGTTCTCTGTTAGTCCTGTACCCGGATGTGCATCATCTAAAGCGATAGAGGAGGATTCAGGCAATAGTCCGCTGTCGAAAAAACAAATTCATATTGAAATAAATTAAATGGGATTCCCAAAGTCTGCTGAAGTACTGTATGAACACAATAAATGTCAGAAATTGTATACCAAAAATTTTCTTCAAATTAACTGTGAGTCTACGTAGTATTAAATTATTAATATCTTGGAAGATTTGTATATTCAACTTTCCCTATTCGAGAGTTATTCTGCTAACGCGAGTGTATCTCGGCGTTTCTCTGAGGATTTTGCAAACATTTTTACACTAGATTTGTCATGTGCTAAGCATATTATTTTGCGTCGTGGAAAAACTGATTAACAATATTAGCAGTAGTAATAGTAACGAGCTGAGAGCGACCTGACGGAACGAAATGGTAGAAAATACGTAAAACAAATCTAATCCCTTCGCGTCCTTCATAAATATTATAGTTATGTACATACTTGATGTTTCAAACTTACGTGGTGTATTAGTGGTCTGCACACACATCATATATGGCACATTTTAAGAGTCTTAATGTAAACAAAATACAGCTGAAACCATTTCTGAACATATTAAAACAGTGTTTAGCCGGTAAATTTCGAACACAGCCATCTCTAAGAAGTTGTTAAACCAAATAAACACTTCAGATTGCAGAATCGAAACTCACAATATTCGTCTCAAATTAAACTAGGGTATTCTTTCATCACAGATTGTATACGCAGTAGACCATAATGAAATTAAAACAAAATTAAGTAAATTTGCTACGCACGGGGGCTGATTAAAGACTGCATTGATAACGAACTGGACTCGAGTTGAGGAGGAAGGGTGTAAAGATTCCGGGTTCTGGCATACAGTTCAGTTTATTCCGGATTTTCGGAATCACTCCAGGCTGGATCCTTACGGGCGCGGTCTACAGCAATTTTCATCGCCACGTTTTTATTTTTAAATTGTTCCAGATATTTTATTTCTTATTTTAGACACAAAATGTGAGTAAATTTGGCTCTCGTGAAATTTTTTTATCTCTCAGAGTTTTCGCGTCATAGCTTGTTGAAGTGAAAATATGCATATTTCCGTTATAAGGACTACACTAAAACCAACTGACTTACCGAACTAAAAAAAAATCACAGTAGATAAAGACGTCTCAGGCAAGTACACAATAACAATGAATACAATTTTTTGTATTTAAATAAAAATGCTGAAACTTAAAATAAAAACTTTAATAATTAAATTATTTTATTTTGTGGTTAAATAACTGAATTTGTAGCCTGCAATATCGTTATTCACTGCGAATTTTTTCAGTTTGGTAAAGTGAGTTGGTTTTAGTTTCGTCCTTAAAACGGGAACATGCAAATTTTGGCTTTAACGAGCCACTACGCAAAAACCATGCGAAATAAAACAAAATTGTAAGAGGAAGATTTGGTCACATTTTGTGTCTGAAGCAAGTAAAAAAAATAACCACTACAAATATAAAAATAAAAACAAGGTGAGGAAAATTGCGGTTTTTACGCACCCTTAAGGAGACGAAACCACTAAAATTTTAATTGCTTTAATATGTTTTATACTTTTGCAATACAGTTTTGTTATGAATACCAACGTAGCGATTATTTTATTTTCTTTCATGAAATAATTTAGCCTCACAGTGTTTGCATAATGGTATGCAAAAGACCAAATTTGCATAAAACCGTTGTATGCTAGAGAAGAAAACCGACTGACTTACTGAAATTAAATAATTCACACCGAGGAACAATCTCGCGGGTTACGTCAAGACCCATACAAACACTGCATTGAATTGAATTTTGTATTTACAAATAAGAATATTGTCCAAATTTCAGTTTAAAATCCAGCAATTAAATATATACATATTTTTTGTCATAGGAATAAATTACGTAAAATATTATTATGATTAGGTTTTTCAAATGATTTTTCTGGAATGTGATTACTTGTTTGTTCGTGGTTTTCATCATATTGGAAAACAGCCAAATACAGGATATCAAGAAACATAATAGAAGCATAATAAGTATACATACTCTGTAAGTCCTGAGTTAAATTGTAGACGAAATTCTTGGTGACAAAATAATGTACGATGACATTTTACGCGTACAATATGGCAACACAGCACGGAGAAAGTTCCTCCACATTCAGGTATTTGTTTATATATGTTATGTCCAGTAAACGTAGAATCATAGTTTGACTGCTCGGGAATTGAGTCTGCGCTAAGGTTAATTTTACTACAGGTAAGAAAGAAAAGGAATTTTCTTATGGGAGAGTTTGGCACAGGGAAAATTTATGCCGCTAGTTTCGTAGAAATCGCTATGGGACCAGCAAAATACAAAACTGTAACAAAATTAAATTCAAATAGGTTTGGAAATTACAGAAGTCATTTGACTTCATTATGAAGTGAAAGTAAACCAATTTAGGATTTTAAATTATCAACTTTATGTAACTTAAAATTCAGGAAAACTCTGTGATTGGTCAGTTTGATCCCGTTACCGATACCAGCGCTCAAGAAGCAGAAATTTTCCCTGTGCCAAACTTTTAACATTGCACTTTCTAATCTGTAGTAGAATTAAGCTTACTTGCACTTATAATATGACTGTCGGAACATTGGTAGTGAGATGGAGCGTAAGAGGAGGCTCACTCCATGCTTTGTTGCAACATTGTGTGCGTAAAATGTTATCGTACACATTTTGTAACTAACGTTTTCGTCTGTAATTTAGCTCAGGATTCGCGTGATATGCTTATTGTATGGTAGTTTCTGGACAGACTGTATATCCTATAACAATGTGGACTGTACTGAACTTAACAGAAATAAAAAGCCGTAGGTTGTATTTACGTAGGTTCGACAGGTAACTTGCCCCAACGGATGTAATTTAACTCTGTAAACATTCTTTCACCAGAGCTCAAAGGTAGGCAGCGGCCTTAAGAGTGCGTGGTAGATAAATAACCGCTGAAAAAATCAATTGATTTCTACGCTTTTTTCGAAGCCAATATGGACAAAATACTCAATGACAATCCTAGATAATGGTATTTGTCAACTTGATGAGTAAATATTTTTCCAAAATTACTCATTCATTACGCGTGATCTCTTGCGCCGCAGTTAAATGCACGAGGTTCCGGCGTCAGAGATTGTGCCTCAGAAGTTCGTTACACTGGAAATAATTTTGTTTAAAACGTTGGCTAAATCTATTGTCTAGGATTTCTATTGTTTAACTTTCGCAAATTGGCTTCAAGAAATCTACAGTTATAAATTAATGCTTTTACCGCTGAATTATGTACCACGCCCTCTTAAGTTGACTTGATAAACCTCTAAACCACGGCGCTATCTGAACCATTTGACAAGCAATTATGCGACAGATAAATTTTCTTCTAATACACAAACTATTACAACAAAATATTTCGGTTTACATCGTGTGGTTATATAAGTTGAACTGTGTGCTATTCAGCTTCTTAAAGCCTCGCTCTTTACTTTTGCAGCGGTTTCGAAATTAGTTTTTTAACGCAAATTAATACACGTATAAAAAATTCATTCTTACAGCATTAACACTTGTAAATCATCGTCTGTATCTGAATTTTTTCTGTTGCAGTACACCAAATGGATTTTTACATTTTTGCCTCTGAAATGTCACTTATTTTGTTGTCAAAACGAGCCTAAACTAAGCAAAATATTTTTTGCTAGCAAACGGTACATTATTTTAAAAAACTCTCTGGCGGAATTGTGTATCGTATGACTGTACACAGTCTCAAATTTTTTCAAAGCACTTGGTTAAAAATATTCGAGTTATTTGAAATGCTTTGAAATGAATGAAAGACCATAGCCTTAATCTCACGTAATGTTGAGTAGATGCTTACTTCACAAGTTGCTTTGCCACAGCCTTGTGCAGAAATTTGCATTAATTGTAAGTTATAGAAGCCCAACAATCTCTTCTCGTGCAGGTAAAGAATAATATTTTATGACGTGGATTATAATAAAATAATTTATGCAAATGCTTTATCACTATACACTAGGATTTTTTAAACGTTTTTAACGCACTTAACTTGAACTGTTTTAATGTTGAAACGGAAATCAGATTTTCAACAGAATGTGTTCAAATGAATTATTTATTTTAAAAAAATTTCTCCTTTAGCAATAAAAAAATATATTTTAATCAAACGCAATTATTTTTATACATTCCAAATGTGTATCGTTTCCGTTAAAACACATCCAAAATAACTGCTTTCGAAATTTTATTTGTCATGAGATAGTATTTTCAAATGCTTTTCAACCACCGCTGTGAAGTCGGAAGAAATAAATTCGCGTGCAAATTACGTCTCCATGTATGAAGCATGAAATCGAACAGTGATTAATTTCGTGCCCCGCGCAGTGACCAAACCAATCAAATCGGATCAGCTTCATGCAAATATGAATCCTTGTGGATCGAGTCTCAATTATTTTCCTTTTTTTCAAAAGTGAAATATATTCAGTCCAAAGCAAAATATTTCTAACATTATAAATAACATTTAACAGTACACAGCAGCCAAAAGAAGTTAAATGATGTTATTCTCGAAGACTGTGTAGGGTAAATCTTTGCAAGTTAAAATAAATGTTTTAAGTAAAATAAAAAATTCCTGTAAATATAAAGGGTGCCACTAGCACACAAAATCAAAAACGTAATAAGGAAGAGGAATTGAATTGAAATAACCAACGTTTTATTAAATTCTTTAATTTTAGTTATTTTTATTTGTAAATTGCGAGTTAACTGCCAACAGCCGACACCCTCAGAAAATAACTTATGATTTTACAAGTGATTTATTCATAAGAGAAAACGTAATAATTATATTTTAATGAACGATAATCATCATTATAGGCCTACATGACAAAATATGTTTACTTGATGGACTATTAAAATACGAACAACAAACGTCAATATTAGAGTATTTTTATACAAAACGTTCAAATGACCAGATAACGTAAAGTGTAGGCCTAGTCTGATTCGTATAACATAAGTGAAATTTTAAAGGTCTCTGGCCATATACGGTTCACTATTTATAAATGTGAACCACAATGCAAAACGTAACTTACAGTTCATGCGGGAATATACAACTCTAGTTTAATTTGAGAACCAACACGTAAATTACCGGCATAACTAATTAACCTTTTTTTTCTTAACGTGAACGTAAATTAACCCTTAATGTTAAAATCTTTCACATATAACTAGAAGTATGAAATTATGTCGTCATTAATTCTCGGGCTATATTCTGACATTGCGGAACTACATTATTAAAACCAATTTAAATCAATGTTGGATCATACATAGAACATAAAGTGTTCTTTTTACCTTTACTGTATTTCTTGAACTACACGTATCAAAAGTATGTATTTACGTAGTAAACTATTCTCAGTTGGGGATTGTACATTACTTAACACCACACGAACCAACAACATTGTATCCACATCTCCTTACTTAGAATAACTGTGTATCAAGTCTTAAGAAATTTTGGAAATTACTTCCAAGATAATTGATGATATCAAAACACGTTTGCACGGCCACCGTTTTAAAGATCTGAATACGATATGAACAAAATACACATTTAAGTCCCCGTAATAAATGCAATATGTGTACATAGTTTAAAAACATTTTGATCAATGGTTCCTCAGATATTTCATGTGTTCAAAAAATGGTCAAGTATTCACCACATTGAAAAATTAACGGGACATGAACCAAATACATAAAAATCAAGTCACCTTTCCACATACTCTGTGAGTGCCGAGTTAAATATTATTGTAAATTATGTTTCCTTGGATATTTAGTACCTGTTATCTAAAAATTTTATAATGGCGGCCCTTTTGTAAATATGAACACGGATGGATGAAATTCACAAACTAGACACACACAAACAGAAAGGTCGTCTCACAGGCCTACATTTCCTTCGGAAAGTAGGCTGAAAATCTCGACATACATGACATTAATAATACACAACACATAAAAAGTCTCACAGGCCTACTTTTTCCTTCGGAATTTAGGCTAAAAATCTCGACATTCATGACATTAATAATACACAACACATAAAAAGTCTCACATGCCTACTTTTTCCTTCGGAATTTAGGCTGAAAATCTCGACATACATGACATTAATAATGCACAACACACAAAAAGTCTCACGGGCTTACATTTTCGTTCGGAAAGTAGGCTGGAAATCTCGACGTACATTACATTAATAATGCACAACACATAAAAAGTCTCACATGCTTACTATTTCCTTCGGAAAGTAGGCTGAAAATCTCGACGTACATGACATTAATAATTCACAACACATAAAAAGTCTCACAGGCCTACATTTTCCTTCGGAAAGTAGGCTGAAAATCTCGACGTACATGACATTAATAATTCACAACACATAAAAAGTCTCACAGGCCTACATTTTCCTTCGGAAAGTAGGCTGAAAATCTCGACG
>PNEQ01053956.1:0-55904 GCA_003012365.1 Medauroidea extradentata | reverse complement strand
ATCGTCAAAAGACTGTATAAATCACTCACCTGACCATGATAAGTTTACACTCAACCCATAGACAAAGTTCAAAACGTGTTCTGGCTCGGGGATAGTATTTGCATAGACAAAGTAAAAATAGACGATTCCAGCACCGTCAAAGACTAATAAATTACATTTATACATATCTGTAATATGAAGCAGGCGCTATGTTACAGTACTCAGTCTGGCTGGCGCCTAGTCCAGTGGAGAGGGGCGCTCCAGTCTTGGGTTTTTCCCGGGCGTTGGAGTGATGTAGGAGCGGCAAATACCCCCCCCCCCTTATTTTCATGCCAGTTTTCATGCCAGTGTCACAGTTTTTTATTTAATTCTTTTGTTATTAATGTATCATAAGAAAAGGTTTTGGAAACTGTGTTTTTTTTTTTATAAGTTTAAGAGGCAGTAAACCGAATACTGTGTGTTCTTAGTGTCTGGACGTGTTTTTATAGTTTTATTTGGCTCCCGGAAGTCGCCGCCATTTTGGGCGAGCCCTTGTTCTCGCGTGGGGGCACGCGAGACGAGGGAGAAAGGGGTCTTCTTCAAGTAGCGGTGGTCCAGAGCGGACGCACGCAGCTTTGAGGCGTGCGTGATTAGCGCAGGGGCCAGAGGGCCGTTTTGCTTTACAAGAACCATTGTGCGGAGAGATTTATTTCTCAGTATTTATTTATTATTACGAAGGCCCACCGTTTTATTTATATTTTTTTTGTTGTATTTGGCGAACTATTGTGTTGTATGTTTTGAGGCCACGTGGTAGTGTGCCATTGCCTTGTAAAGCTACATTAAGATATATTAAATCTGCTGAAAAGAAAAGGGTCATAAATTTATTCCCTGCTATCGACGTCCGCCTACGAACCACCCGTTAAAACAAGATAAGAGATTCTTCGTTCTCACCGCTGGCTTATGCAGAAGAGAAATTCTACTGCATGTTGCCGTGGTGTGAGTTGGTAGGGGAAGTACCACTACAATAACAGTAGTGAAACGTTGCTTTAAAAAAACTAATAAAATACAAAACTAGACACTAGAATAGTATAATAAAATGCAAGCTTGAAAATGTATTGATAATATCAACTTGATATGTGTGGTCAGTCATTACACTTTGAAAATGCCACAGTCAACCTCCATAGCTTCTACTTCAAAAGATACACAATGATTTGTGTTAAAAAGAAGTTAATTAGGAATTTTTACGTAGTGGTTTAAGTTTAATAAATAAGACTTAGGTTCTGATGTAAAAATGTTAGTATCTGAACATGTTGTGGTGAGAGGCGGTTCCTTTTTTTTTTTTTTTGTGCAAATTTCGTTAGAGGTGCTAAATAACCCCTCTGAAGTTACGGAAACAGGAGGAACGGCCAGTTTATTTTGAGCAAGCAGTTTTGGTTTGGAAAATATACAATTTCTTTCCAAAAGAGCAAAGGGTCATCCAACAGTGGAATAGTAGGCTCTGTTAAGTACTGAGCCAATTAATTTAGTGCATCAGTTGTAGTTTGAGATGCAACTTACGTCTTAATCGTTTCTGAACAAATCTGCTGCAATGCTGACACTTCAGTTTGAGGCTGAGGAGTAGGTACTACTAATGGCATATTCCAATTGACTGCTCCGGGGGTGCACGCAGTGCGCCCCGAAAACTGAAAATATGCAATAGTCACGTGATTGCCCCCAACGAGTGTGTATTGTTTATGCTCCAACAACTGGAACACGCCACACTTACAGTGCAAAACATTTGTGGCAGTAAATAACTTGAAATACAAAATTATTTAACCAGAGGTACTCCAAAACAGCCAAAATTTAATCCTACGAAACTTAAGCGGTTACTTTACTACAGTTTTTCTTCTTTATCTATCGGTAAATAAATGTGCAGACAACTCGATCTTACTAACCTTACTATAATTTTAATAACGGACACAGATATTAAAATAATCACTATATGTTTGCATCACATAAACTTATTTGAATTTTTTAAGTTCCAAACACTCATATAATTGCGTAATTTCCCCCACAGAAAACATTTTCTTTTATTTACACAATCACAGGTCACGGCCATAATTGCACTCATTTGCCGCACCGTCTCGAGAGACGGTGTGGCAAAAACTGCTCCCGGTGCGCACTCATCGAGTGCAACTCTCAATTGGAATACGAAAATCCGAATGCTCCCAACGGGAGTTCTGGTAATTGGAACTCGTGGCACCCGTCGGGTGCGCACCAGAAGCATTCGGGTGCAGGAATTGGAATACGCCATAAATGTTCACAAACGTAACCAAAACAACATTTTCCTGCACCGGCATTTGTAAATAGACCTCCGAAGGATTGCCAACCTCAGAAAAACATAAAACGTAGTTCACTAAGAGGAATACAGGGTCTGTTCCGTGAGCACAGCGCTGCTGTTGTGCTTTACGCTACATGCCATTCGGAAGCTTATACTCGTAGAATACAGCAGCAGCACTGGTGTAGCAGAGCAGTCTCAGCTAAGACTTGACCACGCTACCTACAAGTGTATATTCTGTGACTTTTTTTTTTTTTTTTTGCATTTAGGAATGGCGTTTCGATCTTCACTTTGTTGTTTAACGATAAGTAAATAATTTTTCATTACTTTTTATGTTTTACGGCATCGCTGTGTGTATTTTAAGTGAGAATTATTATACTTTTGTAATATAATTGGCTTGCGGTAAAGATTTTTAAGCAGTTACTGCTAGAAATCTTTGGCTTGTTAACTCTTTCGGTTGTTATGTTTGTTTACATTTTACCGTTTTGCCAGATTATAATGTCAAGTTTGTGAAATGAACTTTAGTAATGATGAATTGGTTGTAAACAGTTCAAATCAATATTGTTTTCAGTCACACTGCCGCCTTGAGATGGTAGGAGTAAAGGAATAACATGCGAGTTAGCCGAGATAATGACTGTGACCGATGTACCGATATTATATTGCCGATTGTCGATAACGGTAAATGTACCGATAATGCCGATATCCGATATCGGTAATCGGACACCGGGCCATCACTAATTTTAATGTAACATGGGCAAGTATGGCTGTAGTAACAGATTATGTCAATGCTGTGAAGTCTGTGAAATCAAAGTTTCATTAAATACTTAAGACAGAATGAATCATTCACTGCACTGAGTAAACATGGATGATACACAGTTAAAACATAATAAGTACTCAGATGTACTAAGAAAACTGTGGAAGCACTACAGGCAGCACTACCCGAGTACAGTATGTTGGTGACCAACCAATAATTATCCTCAAGATTGTAATTACGAGAGTACGATTCCTGCATTTCCTTAATAATATGTCGTGAAAATTTTGCATTTTTTTCTCCTTTAAAAACTGTGACTGCAAAGGGTTAATAAATGGTGAACGTACATGATGAATGAAAGGCTGATGAAATGTTGTTGTGTACAACAGACATTCCTGTGCTGTACAAATGGGTACTCTTTTCTCACTATTCTTGTAGTAAATACAGATGTATTTTGCAATGTACAGTATAACCATTTTATGTGGTCATTATCTTGATATTTTGAAACGGCAATATAAATTCCTAAGATAGGACCAGGAATACCACATATTTTCTGAACAAATAAAGTATTACGTACTTCTTTTATACAAAACCTTTGCTATTTTATACACATATACTACATTTGTACACTAATAAGGCATGTATGTGCATGTGCACATATGTAACGTACATACACAGAATTAAGGATTTTAATGAAGTGGATCTTGGACTGTTTTATTAAAAATATTTTGTTACAAAAACCAAGACATTTAATCTGACACGTCATGCCCACTGTCTAATATAAATATTTTATTTAACACTTATAATTAATTATAAATTAATGACCACTGCAATGCCAATATCAATATTTTTATAAAACATAAAAATCAGTACTTAATACTGTAAAGAACGCAAAAAATGTGAATGGAAAGAAAGATAATAGCTCTGCTAGAATACTCATCAGCATAACAAAGAAAAATAATGATGCATGCTTATTATAAAAAAAATGTCTGAATATACAATGGTTATCAATACAATTTTTCAATCAATTCACAAACATAACAGCCACTGCCATGATGCAAAGTATAAACACTCTCACCTATTTTATGAAGTACTCTAATGAAATTACACAATAACCCAAGTTCACCTACAGACCATCATCACTTCATCACATAGAACATACCTAGTCCCATAATAAATGTATTTGTACTGCGGTATTACCACAAAAATAAGGCACATATTTTTCCTAGATTCTTGACTTTTAAAACTTGCTGCGGCTTTTTTTATACTAACAAAAAAATTTAGTTAAGAATTTATTTCTGAATTGGACAGCTTTCGCTTGTTCTTTTGTTGCTAAATAAACATAAATGCTATTTACCTTGAGATAATACGATGTTACATTATCCTCTAAAATTAAAAGATGCTTAGCAACTCACACCTTGGTAATCGAGGGTTAGAAAATGTTCACTGTTTACAACTCTGTCTACGTGTCTTGCTATTTTCAATTGCTTGTATTGTTTTCAGTTTTAATTAACAATATAGATACCACTAAAAAAAAGTGGCACCATAATAAAAAATTATAACAAAATTGTTGTGGTGCAGCTAAGATGTCGACTACAAATTTGCATGGCAAAATACGTTACACAAGCAATCGTCAAGACTCTCTGTGAGTCGGTTAAGGTTACATTTGTTATAAGAAAGTAGATTTCAGTCACTATAAAATGTTGATACAGTAGTTGCATAAAACGACTGAAGGAATAAAATAAAAGGAGTTTCTGTAATGTGCGAGATAATTTCAGAGTTTCATTGAGCAACCAAAAAAAGGTAACTGAGAAAACCCACAATTCGATAGCAACCCTTGATCCGAAAAGCCAAGTTGAAAAATGGCAGAAAAAATACTCCTTGAATATATTTATTGTTTCTCTAATGCATATTATTCTATTAACTCGGCACTTTTGCGTGTGCAGCAGTTGGCGGCCCTCGCATTGTCTTTGTTTTGAAACTAAAAAAAAAAAATTTAATCCTACTGCGATTTTCAAGGTGAATATCATTTCTAGTAGAAGTGCAGCAAGCAAGGAGTTCACTTCTTAAATGTTGTCTTAGGCAATATGTATTTGTTTTGTATTTTGGTCAGTTCGTTAGCACCAAAACAGGTTGCTTAACAACATGGATACAGAATTTCTGAAAGAAAAAGAAGAAAAAACACTGTTTTGGAAATATTTTAAGGGGTTATTGAATCTAGAAATACAAACGTTATTTCCCTTCGTTTGATAGTGAAAAAATATTTCTTGTAAAATGTTTTTCATAAATATTATGATCCAAAAAAGGTAAGTTTTGCATTAAAAATGTGTTTTTTACTTTAATATTTTTGTTTATTCAAAGGAATTTTAAAAAAAAGTTTTTCTTAAGGTTTCTTACATAAAGAGCAATATTTTGTTTGTATGTGTTTTAATACATCATAATAAAAAAAACCTTAACTAAGATTCTCTGACAGTTGATAATACTTGAAACTTTAACTGAAAATTTTGTTGACTTTATAGGTATTCTATTGAATTGGGGGATACAGACTACTGAATCAAGAAATTTTGTATTCTCTGCTATCAGATGACTGGTTATTTGCATGGCCTATTTTAAAAATCGATACTAAAAAAAACCACTGAACTGGTTTTATTCGTACACTTTTTAGACAACAAGGAAGTTTAGGAAATTCATCCAGTACCTAATATTTCTCAATACTATAAACAATTATTCTGCTTTAGTGAATTTTTTTTTAACAAGAAATTTCCTTAACGTATTGAATCCCTGGTGTTCTCCCTTATGTCAATTTTGCTAGAGGTGAATAATAAATGCACTAGTGTCAGTTCGCAAAGTATTTTCCTTTTCATGTGAATAGATGTAATGTCAAATGTTATTTTCTGTTGCCATATATTTTGAAACTGTTTTGATTTGTCAATTTTTTTGCTCAGGCTTACCTTCAGGTTTATCATAGTTTCATTCAGCAGCAATGTATTTTAGGAGCATGGTACACAACAATTTGAAAAATTAACCAATAAACAACAAATACAATAAGAGAAAACTAAATGCCAACTGAGTGTGATCAAATTATTTTATTTCAAAGTAAAGATTGAAATCTTACTACGTAAACAAATGATGTGTGCTACTGCAATATAGTAGATCATTATTTTTGTGTTCAAATAAAAAACTGGCACCGCTCTTTTAATAAAAAATTTGGAGATTAAACTTGGGTTTTTAATTTCTGCAAATGTTACAACAATGTACATCGTAAAAGCCAACAGCAAGCCAATACAAAACAGACAGTTATGTGATATACATTTTGCATATGTACTTCAATAATTTTTTAGCAGCACTGAAAGCAAATTTAACGTATGGACTAATATTAATCACATTACCTCTTCAAACTTCTTGCAAATAAGGGTAAATGCTTTGAAAATAGCACTTGTAGGACCAGTGACTGTAACAATCCTCTCTGGGCATGATCCATCAGATATGTTTATTTTTGCTCCGGACTGCAATAAAAAAAAAAAACATGTTATCCAAACTTTCTCAAACATAAACATAAAACTAAATACTACCTGTCTAAGCCTACAAACATAAAAAAACTGAGTAAGGTGCACTACTAACTTATCAGAAGGTGTACCAACATGTTTCACCTTTCATGCTCTAAGGTAGTGTTTCAATTGAAAATTTGGCAAATTGATGACTTCTGGTTTATTACCTACTGTTTATACGGAACACCACAGGTACAGATAGTTGCTTGCATTAATCCTTTAACATAATTCATATTGAAGTTTTCCTATTACACTTTTCTGTGGTCAAAGCATAAATAATATTAGACTTTGGAAACTACATTGAAAATTAAATTGTTCAAATCCAGATTAAATATTTACATTACCATTTTCAATAACTACAATGTTATAATATTCAAAATTACAAGAAGTGCATTTGACAGTTCTGCATGCCTAATTCTCTGTGGTCTAAAATTGGCAATATCCAACACTTATTCAGTTTTTACAATTCCAGATATTTTCAAACATTTATGTCATTAGTTTCTGGATTATACAATTTTTTAGATAATTGTAAACTGTTGCTGACATAAATAAACTCTAATTATAATGAATTTACGTCTGGATGACAATATCTCACAACCATTTAAATAAATGTGAAGTGAAATCTCACCTTTTTAATAATAGGGTACTAAAAAGCAATGCTACAATGACAAAGTAAATTATTGTTACAAAATTTAGTTATTTAATTAAACATGCTTTCATGAAAATAATGATGTTAAAGTAAAATGGGAAATATCACATGAAACAGAATTGTTTTAATAAACAGAGCAACTAATAAAACTTATGTGAATGGCGGAGAATACAAAATGTACAAAAACCAACAAAATTAGTTCTGAAATCCATGCTTTTTCTTAAGTGTGTGTCAAGCATAAAAAAACTAACAATTACAATTGAAATCTTAAAGTTTTTGGAACTCAATAAAGAAAAGAAAAAAAAAAAAAACAGAAACACTAGAAAACAGGGTTTCCCAACTTTGTGAGCAAACATTTTCCTAGCGTGATGCATTCATTCATTGTAATCTCTTACTATGCAATCAAATGTATGAAACTGTGGCATCAAAGTTTCGTGTCCCAAAACATCACATGGGAAAAAAACCGACGTTGGCAAAAATAATTTCTAGGATTGCGTTTTTCAATTATTTCAAACTGACTTCAAGTAATTGCTCAATTATTCACCACACCCTCTTTAAAAAATCCTAGGAATTGTGGATAACATGAGAAAAATTTGAAATTGCACCACTACATTGCACACCCTACTCGTTGCTACTATATGAAGAACTAGTATTTCCTTTTACCACAATATTAGTAGCAGATTTTTTTTTGCCCACTACCGAGACTTTTCACCAATGTCACAAAAGCAAAACTCCGTTCAAATATCACTGAATACACTTCCCAGAATAATGTACATCACCTACACTTTACTGTACTCAAAGAGACATGAAAAGAAATTTAATGTGTTGTTCTTTAACGGAAAACTGATTTAAATAATAACGTACTTTACATCATCACTGTGTAATCTCCCATTTCACTGAGACTGCTACATTAGACAGCACAAAGATATGTTAGGATAGTGAAATATAAAATGAAAAACCAAAAGTTTGTAGCAAACTTGAAAGTTCACAATAAATGTAAAAAAAAAAAAAAAAAAAACAATAGTCTTTTGCCTAACACGGAATTCAAAAGGTAATTATTCTTACCTCTTCTCGAAACCTTTTTACAATTTCACCTTTCTTTCCAATAATACTTCCAACTTCCTGAAACAAAGTCAAAAGGGTTTGAAATTAACAGTCATCAAAACAATTCAGAAAACAAAAATTAAACAGACAAATTACTACACAAAGAATATATTTCCATATGACAAATTTAGAAATGCAGCACAGATTATCATTTTCATACTGTAAAAGGTGATTTACATCTAGTTATTAGAAAAAAAAAAAAACAATTTTTAATAAACACGGTTGCATTTTACAGGAATAGTTAGTTATTGACAATAAATTTAAAAAATCATACAATTTGTTTCTTAAAATTTGATGAGGAGACTTAACTATGTTCAACCAAAATAAATATATTACTACAAAATTATTTCTTAGTAATGTGACATTTTGAACCATGCATATACATGAAATGAGATAGAGCAGTTTTAAGGGCCTTGGTGCATATATCTGTATTATTTTATGTTTTACTGAAAGGTACACATGACAGATTTCTTATTTTATCATAATTTGTGACAGTTATTGTATTCAAACAGCCAGGACACCATGCTGTTTCTTACAAATTATTGACTTTTGCTAAAAATTAAAACTGCTTCTACTAGTAATATGGGAAAGCATCAGATACACCAACTTTGAATATTAATAACTGCGAGAAATAATACCATAATAACCAGCATGATCTTATACTCCCATAACCACCTCCTATATCTCTTTACCACCCTCCAGCCCAGTGGTCTCAAACTTGTTGCCTGGTAGTTACTCTTTTGTGACCAGAAAAGAATGTGTAAAAAACCTTATTCAAGTACGGAACATTATACCACAACTTAAACACAGCACTCTTAGGTTTTTCTTAACAAAATTACTTTCTATTCATAAACCTTTTAGGTACCGGTAATACAAAACCCTGTTAATACAAAGTTCTCATTAATACGAAGTGATTTTCTGTACACTAAGAATGGGATGAGAAATTTAATTTTAATTGTAATGCTCAGTAAGTTCCCTCATACACAAAACAATGTAAAATCAAACTCAGTGGTTAAAAGATGTCATGGTTAAAGTAAGAAAGTTTGTATTTTGGAACTAAACCCCATGAAAATATATTTACAGAACTTTTTTGAGTTTTTCTAAACAACTGCTAAAATGTATATATCTTTAGGTTCTGTATTATTGAGGCTCGACTTAATACTTTAAGAATGCTTCCTATCTGGAGCTACTGTGCGAGTTGGAGGCTCAGAGGCAAAATGCAATAAGGGTTACACTGGAACACACATACCATCAATCCTATCCGCAAGACGTTTGACAGGTGTACAGTGTTTCTGGTGGTATTGTGATATATCTGTGAGAAAATGCTTTATTTTTAAAACTGTGTTTATGCGTTTATGTACTGCCTACACTACTTTCAGAAACATAGTATGGCCTTTCTCATAAAATGAGTCTGAGACAGCTGCTCTAGTCCTTTACCTCCAACCTTTCCTCCAGCCCCCCCTCCCTTCATCACTATCTTTCTGTGTCACTATATCTCTGTGTGTGTGTCTCTCTCTGCATTTCTCTCTGTGTAACTCTCTGCGTAACTCTCTCTGTGTATCTCTCTTTCTGAGGGGTCGGTCCTCAGATTTTCAGATGTGGGAATCGTTACCGACAATGTCGTTTATTGGCGGGTTTTCTCAGGGCTCCCTTATTTCCCCCTCCCTTTTATTCCGGTGTAGCTCCATACTCACATGTCACCCCTCACCAGCGCTAAAGACCTAGATGTAAACCAAAATCTCTCACTCACACTCTCTGCATCTCTCTCTGTCTCCCTCTCTGCATCTCTCTGTCTCCCTCTCTGCATCTCTCTCTGTCTCCCTCTCTGCATCTCTCTCTCATCAGTGTTTTATGTCGCTCACTGTGCCTCTCACCGTCTCGCTCACTCTCTCTCTCTCTCAACCCATCTTTTGACTCATCTCCTTCCCTCCCTCCCTCTATCCATCCTCCCACCTATCTCTCTCCATCTCTCCCTCTACTCCTTTCGTGTCCTCATCGCTACTGCTCTCCCCCTCCCCTTCAACTACTATTCTCCCACACCCACATTCCAAAACCACTGATTTTTCTGGTTCAGTGGTCATTCAGATACTAATAAGCACACAAGAACACTGGCAGACAATTCCGTATAGCGCAGTAAGTAAGGGAGATATTGTGGTCAGTGCTTAACATTGAGGTCTTTAGCACTTGTAGGGGGGCGACATGATCTGAGTACGGTGCAGCGCCAGAACGAAAGGGCAAGGAAACAAGACATCCCGAGAAAACCTACCAACCAGCAGCATTGTCCAGCACAATTCCAACATGTGAAAATTTTCAGACAGACTCCACCAGGAATCGAACTCGGATTGCTTCAGTGGAAGGTAAATGGTCTGACCATTCGGCCACCACTGCCCCTATGACTACATGGTACAGTGTAATGTCCTGTGCAAGGCTAAGAATAATAGGAACTCTAAAAAGCACCACATGGTTTTAGGAAGACATTTAACATCAGGGACAATTACAGCAATCTCTCCTCAATAATCACGTCTTTAACCTCTATTTGAAAATACATACGCTGATTTTAATTTTTGGACAGTTTCTTTAAATATGTTAATTACGTTATATATGTTACAAATATTCAATTATGCACTGTTTTTTGTTTTGCTTAATCACTACTGTCCTTTCCTGTTTCGACTTTCAATGCCAAGTACTTGATGCACTTTCATTTTACTTGCCAAACGACAACAATTTGTGTGTGGTAACTGCATAGGCAAATGGAATTACCAATTAAATACCATTTAAATGTGTAAATAGTAAAAACATTAAAATATGAAGGCCATGTTATAACTGGCAGATAATGTTACCACTTATAAGCATTTATGAACAGAAAACTTGCTAGAGATATCTAGGTTTTCTTGGTCACTTTATCAGATTCACTCTATCCCCACAGATTAGCCAAAATATGACTGGAAGTATGCAAGCAATGAGCTCAAGTCACTTTTCGGATGAAAGCAAACTTAATTTCGAGCTCTGTAAATGCCTTGAGGTAAAATTTTTCTCAACCCAGTCTAACCGAACAACTTTTGTCAAAGCAATGACAGAAGTATTAACATTTTTCCAACTTCAAAGTTTTCAAATGGCCAAATTATCACCATCCTAATTTTATCTTCGGTTTTGTCCAAAATAAAAGTTTAGATATGGAAAATTTAACTCCTTTAATTGTGTGTGCAGTGTTATATGTATGTAATGTTGAAACCATAATCTCAGATGTACCGCACACTTATCTTTACCTGTAGCACAGTAACTGAATTTACGTCAGAATTGAAACAAAACATGGCAAGTAATTGATGTTACATTGTTTTATTCTTTAACAAATAGGTTTAAAAGTGATATAACAACACACGTAAAATTAGTGTTATATTTCAGTTAAAAACGAAAGTTTAATGCCAGATTTTAAAAAGTAACTGAAATGTGAAAGAGGATGAATTTGTTTAGATACCATATAGTTTAACTATTTTCCTAGCATTAATGATTTAATTCTGTGAACATAAGTTCATTACAAATAACAAATCATACAGTTCAACCAAATCTTGTTCAATAACAACATAACTATCATCTCAATCAGGTAGTCCACCATTTCAACTCTTTTATTGTACTGTGAAGCAAAATAAATTCATATACATAATTCACTGCTTTCATTACCTAACTACTGTGACTGACTAAATTCTATTGTCAAAAAAAAACTGATTGATTACAGTCTTAGACCACATTGCGATAAATAACAAGTATTACAATTGTCATTACTAACATTATAATATATAGTACACAAAATATGGATGTTTGCAATTTGATCATTATCTTGAAAAATTTTAATTCAATTTGTAAACCTTAATCAATTCAGATAATTCTTAGCAGGAAACACAATACATCTTACATTTTCTGTGCTGTATACTTAAAGAGTGCGAGGTAGATAAATAAATGCTGAATACATCAATTGATTTCTAAACTACTTTCGAAGCCAATATGGATAAAATTCTCAATGACAATCCTAGATAATGGTATTTGCCAACTTTATAAGTAAATATTTACCCAGAATTACTAATTCGTTACGCGTGATCTCTTGCGCCAAAGTTAAATGTAGGAGGTTCCGGCATCAGGGATTGTGCTTCAGAAGTTCATAACACTGAAAACTATTTTGTTTAAAACGTTTCGCATATTGGCTTCAAGAAACCTACAGTTATAGATCAATGCTCTTAGCGTTCAATTATGTACTACGCCCTCTTAAAGTTTCCTACAACTTCAGTACATTTATACATTTCTAAGGGTGCATATCTGTGTAAATTACATAATAACAGCAAAAATGCAAAATAAAATTTTATGTACATATGATGGAATGCACAACCGGTCCGAAAGGTAGGGAATAGAGATGTCACGATCGATTCCTCGATTCCTCGATACCATCGATTCCTGAGAAGACCACGGTATCGAGAATCGAAACGCATCGATTCCCATGCGTATCGATTCCTTGAGCATTTTAAAAACATTGAAATGCACAAACGTAAATAAACTGTAAAATAAATAATTTTATTATAAAAAGTCACTTGCGATGATGTAGAAATTTTTTGTTGCCGAAGTCATTAAATATCATCACGTTATTAGTTTACAACTTGTTAATTAACTGAAACAAAAAACGAGTACTCGCTCGCACCACTCCGTGATGCTATTGTTTTGAAGCTGCGTTTTGCAGGTTGGGCACGCTCACGCAAGATAACACTATTCACTTCTAAACTTAGCGTACGTACATATGTATAAAGTGGAAATACATTGTGCATGTGAGCATTCACATACAACTTAGCGTGCGTACGTACGATTGTGTGAATAATACCTTTTAATTCATCGATATATATGTACAGTAAGTTTAGTTGTTAATTACGCTTGTTTTTTGTTCCGAGTGTTAACGTGCACATGTTGTGTTGGCTGTACTGTACAGTACATAGGACTTTTTTCTATTTTCTGTTGATATTTACGTACGTGAGTAAAAGCTTTAGATTGTTATTTTATTTTGTATGTTTATCTGCGAAGTTCCGTTGTTCATTCTTGATCCTACGTTTTACAATGTCCAGTGAAGTTTGGAAGTATTTTTGTGTTGACAGATCAAACAGTAACTATGCTGTGTGTAATATTTGCTCTGCAAATATATCTCGCGGCGGCCAAAGTTCGACAACGAGCAATATGAGGAAGCATCTTAAAACACACGCTGATTACATCAATGAGGTTGAGAAAAATAAGGGTACCAGTAATGTAGCCAATCTTTCTCAACCAACAAGAAGTACAGAAAATACCATTCATCCATCCTGTTCTACTGTAGTACCTAACCCTAACCTTGCCTCGTCCAGTGAAGTAATACAAGTGAAACGATCTGGTGCTAAAAATAAAATACAACCCACACTTTCAGCATTTATTGCGAAAAAGGCCAAATTTAACCCCAGTGACCTACGAGCCAAAGAAATCATGGGACAAATAGCTAAAATGATGTGTTGGGACTTGCAGCCCTTTTCTTTAGTTGAAGATAAGGGTTTCAAGGAGCTCATAAATCTTTTGGAACCAAGGTACAGCATTCCATCCCGCAATCATTTCGCAAACAAAGTAATTCCTGACATGTATGTTGAAGTTCGGCAGAAGGTTGAAAAAATGTTGACAGGTGCTCAGCACGTTAGTATTACCACAGACATGTGGTCATCTTCAACAAATGATAACTACCTTAGCATCACACTTCACTTTGTTGACTCTGACTTATGTCTTCAGCATGTGGCCCTTGAAGTCATACCATTCCCTGAAGTTAGCCATAGTGCTGACAATATATGTAGTTTCATGTCTTCAGTTCTCACTGAATGGCATTTAATTGACAAAGTGACAGCAACTGTCAGTGATAATGCAAGAAATGTGGTGTCTGGTGTCCAAAAGCTTCAGTACACCCACGTGCCGTGTTTGGCACACACCTATCAGCTGATCGTGAAAGATGGTGTGTTGGGGGCTAAGCAAGTGACAAATATTGTATCTTCTTGTAAGCAAATTGTGGGGCACTTTAAACATTCCTCACAGTCTTATAAGGCTCTCAGGAAAGCCCAAGAAACCTTGAATGCACCAAAACATCATCTCATTCAAGATGAAATAACAAGATGGAATTCATCTTTGCACATGATGCAACGACTGTTGGTACAGAGGCAAGTTTTGTCCCTTGTTTCTACAGAGCTGAAAATACCTGCAGAACTAACCTCTTCACAGTGGGAAATAATGTCAAATGTGGTTGACATTTTGAAAATATTTGACCAAGCCACACTTACAGTCAGTTCTTCAGACGTGACAGTATCAGAAATGATACCTATTGTAAATAGTACCATCAGAAAACTTCAAGTTCCAGCACCGGTTGGAAGTGGGCTTCAGGGCATGTTGAATGATCTTCTTACTTCACTGAAGCTTCGCTATGCCAACGTAGAAAAATTGCCCATCTATACTGTATCAACATTGTTAGATGCCAGATTTAAATTGAATGTTTTCATAAATCATGATGATGCAGAAAGTGCTAAGTTGCATTTAATTGAAGAAGTCAGCAGAATTAAAATGAAACAGCCCTTTGCAAACAAACAGGTCAGTACTTTACAACCAATTTTCTTTTGTTTGCATGTGTCAATTTTACTAAGGTGGATTGATCTTGCTTGGCTTGTGTTAATTGTTCATGAAAAGTTCATTATAATTTCTGGATAGACAAAGCATAAATGACCACTTCTCAAATTTTCTTTCGTAAATTAAGTTTTGTTCTTTTAATTATTTTCGAATTAGTGACCCTAATAAATTAATAGCCAATTATTACGTAAAATTGGTTACAGTGGTTTTGCAAGCAGCACCATCAAAAAACACATACTCCAGAAAATTTATGCTATATGGCATGTTGGGCAATAAAACATTTAGCCTATACATACATAACTTAAAATGTGTACTGCCAGATAAAGGCAAATAACTCAAAATTCTAAGATGGGAGGGATCAATCCTCATAAAATTAGTACAAGCACAGATGGTTCCTTCTTTTCAGGTTGCACAAGCAGAAAAGTCATCTGCACCCTCTCATCCTATGTGGTCGTTTTATTCGGAACTTCTGACTGTACAGCTAACCAGGATGCTGAAGAGACTTCAGCAGCTGATGAGGTTAACTGTTATTTACAGTAACCTTTACTCTCGGCTTCATCTAATGTGCTGGCATTTTGGAAAACCAAACACAAATTTCCAAGGTTGCAAATCTTGGCAAGGAAGTATTTGTCAACCCCTGCAGCAACTGTCTGTTCAGAGCGTCTTTTTAGCACTGCAGGACTGATCACAGACAAGAAAAGAAATCGTCTAGATCCTGACAGAGTCAAGATGCTTGTGTTCTTAAAGAAGAACCTTTAAACTTTAATTTGTATTTCCAAGTTCAGTTTTAGTGTAACCTATACCAAATTATTTTTGTTCAATATTGTTATAATAGCTGTTAATTGTTAAATAATTTAATACAATAATTTTGTAAAATAAAAATTCATATTCCAAAAAAATATAATACTATATTTTACATTCAGTTGCAATTGGAGTGTTATAATTATTTTATTGTGAAACACAGAATCGAGAATCGGAATCGATCTAAGAATCGAGGTAGGAATCGAATTGGGAATCGGAATCGAGGAATTTGCAGCATTTTGACATCCCTAGTAGGGAACATCTTTAACAGAGTGATAAACTACGAAAAAATGTGAAATATGTTTTCAATTATGTAGTACCTCAAACCCAACCACCTATCATTATTTTCAATCAACTGAACACACAAAAACAAGACAAAAATGTGATTAAAGGATTTTTTGAAACTCAATTCTTTAGGGAAGAAATGTGTTTTCCTTAAATCACTGATATCTATCAAAACCCATAGATACATCAATGTGATTTTTTGCTTTAAAATGTCACGTAAATAAATATGTACGTAAAAACCAAATTCACTACTATTTAAAATTTTACTCTGAATGGAGTTACAAGGGGAAAAAAAGTATTTTTTTCCACAAATCAATGTAACTTGAACCCGACGAAATAATGCTGAAATTTTTACTTAAATTGGATAGTTTTACAAATGTCTTAAAAATTAAATTCAAGTCTTTTTTCATCTTCTACCTACCGTTAATGGCATAACAAAATTATTTTTTGCATCACAACGATGCAATAAGATTACACGAACAAATCTATATATAAAATAAAGTGCTCCACTCATTCATTCATCAACACACAGCCCAAACAGCTGGATCTAGAAACGTGAAATTTTCAGCGTAGCTTCCCCTCCCCGACGGCGTAGGCACCCACTAAGGAAGGATTTTTCGAAAATCAAAAATTAAAGGGGTGAAAAGGAGCAAAACATGTTTTCGCAAAATTCTCAGTAACTCTCTAACCTGATGATATACTGTTAATATTTTTACTTCTAAACATTGCCTAAGCAAATGCATATTTCAGAATTTATCGATTTTTTTAAATTCGGAAATTAAGGGGGTGAAAAGCTATTAAAGGTGTTTTCAATAAATCCTCTTTCCCTCTTAAACCACGTAAGATATCGAGGTGATCTTTGCATCAGAATGGTGCTAATGTAAATGTCTAAAAAAAGTTACAGGATTTTTCAAAATTCACCCTTGAAAGCCGGTAAAAAAAAAAAGAAACGTTTTTCCATGTAATCATCTGTATCTCCCAAACCGTTTCAGATATCGAGGTGGTTTTTGCTTTACAATGAAGCTTACATAAACATCTAAAAACAGAACTCAGGATTTTTTGAAATTCAACAATTACGGGTGTGAAAAGTAGTAAAATGTTACAGAACTCCCAAAAATTGAATATTGGCCATGGAGAAATAACTCCAAAGTTGCAATCAATATGTTTTTTGCTCTACAAAAGACAAGTATTGATTATCATAGAGAAATAAAGATGAATTAAACACAAAGAGGTTCTGCAATTAAAGTACGCTCAGCAAAGTGGACTGGATAAAGCTGTTTGTATTTGTTGCATTATTTAACAGCTAGCTTACTATTTCATATTTAAAAGATATACAGAGAATATAGTAACCCCAGCAATTAACACATAATTAAAAGTTAGTAACACTTTTCTGTACATGCAGGCGAAGCCGCAATAAGACAGCAAGTAAAAATATTAAAATAAACTGAAACCAGAATTTTTCAGTTTTATAAATTTTAAAAGGAACGAGTTGAAGTACAAAAATAATTTTGCAGAATATATACTATACTTTACAAAATACCTCTTAAAGCCAAATAACTTTGTGGGAATTTATGCTTAAAAGACTGCCCTTCTATCACTCATGCTTAAAAGACTGCCTTTCTATCACTCAGATGCCGAGAATTTGTATGCAATGTTGTATAACCTCTGTATATACATGTTAATGTTTTCATTTTATTTATTTTTATTAAATCAGTACGTGTCATAGTCTATGGAATTTTGGTCTACGGTTTAGCAAGTTCTGGATATGAAAGTGTAAAATGCACTACAAACGTGCCTTTCTGTCATCCAAGAACTACATGGCTGATGAAATTTATGACATTTTGATGAAGTCGTTTGAAGGGGTAGAAATACACTTTATGTACAAACCTGTAATAAATTTAAATAGTGATTTTGCATTAGACTGTATGGCATACTACGTCACCAGACTAAGTGAAGGTTTGTACACCAGTAACATAATGTCGTCACACCAGGCCACAGGCCAGGTGGAGTTGCGCCTGGTCGCGGCAAGTGTTCGCCGAGTGTGTCGGTGGCAGGTGTGCGCTGGTTGTTAACGGCAGATGTGCGGCACTTGAGTGTGTGTGGCGGATCAGTGACAGCGGCAGGGCGTGTGTGAACTTGACACCAACGTGCGACACTTGCCATCCCGGCCGCCACGCAGCAATCTGCCAGTGCAGGACACGTGGCTTCGCCGCCCCCTCCCTCTACCAGCGCATGAAGAAGGCAGTCTGGAAGCAGCGGCCGCGATGGACGTAACGAGAGAGACGTGGCGCGCTTCGGGGGACTGATTCATCCAGCAAGAATGACGTAACGCGCATGTGCAACTATCCGGCCCAGTGTTTTACTTTGTTTTGCCATTTGGAACTGGCCTGCTTAAGGCCCTAGGGTATTTGGGTGTGGACCGCCCCATAAGTGTCCACATAAGGTGTAGTTTTCTCCAGGTCCTCCCTGCTTTCCCCGATATGCAGCTGTTTTGACTCGCCAAGCGAGAGAGGGGCATGCCGGCACGAACAGACCATGACCCATCGAGCCTCGTGTTCCCGGCTACACGCTTAACCAGGTGGCGCCCAAAACATTCCAACGCAGCTCCGTTTCTACCTCACTCTCACCGGACACGGAGTCAATAACTGTGAAACTTTAACCCGCCAAAAATCCAAATTGACACTAGACTCCAAGTAAAAGTATTGCAAAAAAAAAACATAATTAAGGCTGCAATCGTTAATGACTGTACTCGGGGGAACATCAGTTTTTTTTTAACACCAATACTACTATCCATCCAATTAATGCTACTCTTTCACATTTAAAATACTATAACTCTACCTCAAAATCTGGTTTCCTATGACAATATATAACGCCCCAGGGCAGAAAACCTCACATGGGCAGTTGAAACTATAGCAACATGGCCTGCTCAAAAGTAAGTTCAACTATCAGATAGGTTATCCTATTACTTGATGGCTAAACCACTAAATTGGCGTGCAAAGAGGTCCTTCAAATTAAATAAATATTATGTGCTGCAAGAATTACACTTCTTCATAAACCTGAGAGTTTGAATTTAGAAAAGTCCTTAAGTCTATTCATACGCAATTATACATTCATCAACATGAAACAAAAAGAAACTCTGTATTCCGACAGGCTCTGTAGCGATCAAGGATTTATCTTAGATACTTTCCACGTCTTTTTTCCCTAGGATTTAAATTTTGATAAAAACTTTAATCATAGCTAAGGTTATTTTGTGGGTGTCACATTGACTGGAAACCAACACGATAGCATGTTGGGATTGAGATACATAGATAATTCATTAAAAACACATTTTAACCATGTATTATCATTAGAGCCACGATTTTATAGCGAAAAGATTTTTGCAACATTTGGTTTCGATGCGTCATGTGCGTACCTGCAGCTCTGCTACATCATCTGTGATTGGATGATTTTACATTCACTTGCCTTGGCAAATGACAGACGTAAGGAGTCACAATAATCTTATTCTGATTGGTGCAGTCAAATGAGAAACGTGTCTGAACAAAGACACGCTGCAAATAACCATGACGCAAAGCTACCGTTGTGCACGTGAGTCACTGAAACAGAGTGGGGCAAAATTCTTTTCGCGACAAAATCGTGGCCCTAATTATCATTTTTCACCCACTAAGATTCAGGTATTTAAGTAAGCTATATCTTAAGCAAAAATCACGTCGACACCTAAAAGTTCAGTGCGGTCGATATACACTGATTACTTTTCACTCCCTTAATTTAACTCTTTTGTTGCAACATTCAACTTTAGTTGAATATACAAAATATTGCTTAGCTGCGACATGCAACTTTAGTCGAACATCAAATTATATGACTCTGTAAACACTAGGTACAAGGTTTTCTCGCTTGAAATTAACCAAAAATAAACTATTTACCAAACAAAATTATTGTTTTAATATTTACACTATGTTGGGCATAGTAAAAATGTTTTACTCTGCAGAAAAAGTTAAAAATTAAAAATGCCTATTGTATAGGTATCCAATTGAAGTAAAAATCATAATGATAGCCCAACGGGGTTCAAGTAGTAGATTCCCCCCCCCCCTTTTTTTTTTCTTGCGAGTCAAATTTCGAAAATTCCTGAAACTACTTTTAGGGCATTAGGTAAGCATTATTTAGAAGCAAAAAGCAACTTTGTATCCCATCGATAAATAATGAAACACATTTACTGTCTTTCCACCCCGTAAATGTTATGAATTTTGAAAAATCCTGAAATTGGCTAATATGCATTTTTATACATGTCCCAGGAAAGCAAAAATCACGACAATAGGCTATCCTGTTCAAGCTACTACAGTGATGATGCTTAGAAAACATATTTAATTGCTTTTCACCCCATTAGGGGTCGAATTTCGAAAAATTCCTTCCAAGTGCACACCTACGACTTGAGGGGAATCTATACACAAAAATTCACACTCCTTGGTATAGCTGTTTAAGCTGCAGCTTGATATGTCAAAATGTTTATCTTTTATATATAAAAGCTAGCAGTGTGCCTGTGGCTTTGCTCACGTATATTACTCAGAGCAGATACCTCTTTGTACACCAGATAGATAGTTGAGTCACCAAGTGTTAGAATGACAAGTACGCTAGTTAAGTTAACTCTGCAGCAGGATAAGTAGCTATAGTTGGCCGCACGAAAAGCTCTTAAGTTTGTCCCTGCCACTAACAGCGACTTCACCTGGCCCTTATTTATAGTCACAGCAAAGTTAACGTTGTGGGGTGATTACAGACTCCTAAATGTAAGAGGGTAAGTGAATAAAATACTTAGCTTATGTGGTATTAAGACTGATTTCCCTTGAGCACAACCATTGGTGATGGTGCCCTCAATAATATATTTGTTTTTCAAAACCTTCACTTGAAGTTAAGTGGCGTTACTAGTTTTGGCATGATAATGTTTCGCTGAAATATAAATGGTATTTGGTGCCCCAACCTTGAGGTTAGTCTGATGGTATAAGCGGGCTGATGCTGTCAAGAAACTTCAGTAGATAGTGGGCTGCATAATCCGTTTTTAACACTTTTGAACTTCATCCAAAGTGCACTAATTTCTTAATCCTTGCAGTATTGCGTGTTCAGACTTGCACATTTTCATTTAAAAGAATTTGATCGCAGAACCTACCAAACTATTGACTGAAGCAATAACAACTGTGCCACATAATGATGAAATTATTCATAAAAATTACATTAAAAAAATTAATTTCCTGGGCTTGTAGAGGTTGTACTACACCACATCTCGATAGAACTTTAGAATGAAACTCCTGTACAATTTATTTCTCTCTCGTCGTACTTGCTTTTCGAATCATCTGCCTTGAATGTTCACAAACTAAGTTCTCTTCATAATTAAGTTAACTTATGAAAAAAAATTTTCTTTACTTTTTTAGGTACTTTACGTAAGCATCATTCTGACGTGAACACTACCTCAATATCTCTAAAGAGTATATAAGTATCATCGGCTGATAGAGAAAAAATTATATATACCTTTTCACTACTTTAGGTGTTGAATTTTAAAAATCTTAAATATTTGTTCAAGTATCAAAATGAAGTGAAAATCATGACAGCTCATGCAGTCAAAACAAAATTGATCATTCATTAAAAATCTCCTCTGTACAGTACTGAGAATATTAATTTTGAAAAATCTTAGAACCACTTTGCGGCCATTTATCTAATCATCATCCCAAAGCAAAAAAAACTGAATGTCTCAATGGGTTCAATATATATCAAAGATTTATCTGAAACACATACCAGGTCTTTTCCCCTCCTAGGAGACTGAATTTCGAAAAACTCTTCAATCACATTTTATACTACTTAACTGGTGTTTCTTGAACAAGAAAAACACGACAATAGCCCCTTGAGTTCAAGATATATAGACGATTAAATGAAAACTCATTTCACCACATTTCATCTCCTCGGGAGGGGAATTTCAAAAATTTGTGAAATTACTTTTCAAGTTTTTGAGTAAGCGTCAATCTAAAACAAAAATCACGTTGCTATATAAAAGATCAATATGGTTGATACATAGATTATGAATTGAAAACACGTTTTACCTTTTTTTTTTATCTCGGTGCCGAATTAAGAAAATTTATTCAATAGTTTTTTTTTATTTACATATGAATTAATCTAAAGCAAAGAGCACTTCTACCGGGTGTATCAAAATTCATGTTACAACACTTAAGGGTAGAAAGCCCGTATTATTTGCAACCGTATGTGTTAACAAACATGTTGCCGGAAACGTGTAGTTAAGCCCCTGTAGCCCCAGAAAGAGTCACCGTAGGCAACCCTTTGGGCTTTGTGCGAGACAGACGATGCTGTGGTGACTTACGTGTTTACGATGCCGGACAGTGCTCGTAGAGAGAATTGTACGATGTTGAATGCTGACCCCCGCCCCTTTTTACTTCCGTTGGTGGTGCCCCCACCTCTTTTCTTCCGTTCGTGCTGTGCCATAGCACTGCGCAGCGTGACATTGCAGTGTGTTTTGATATCACTGGCGGTCTGTCGTTGACTGTTCTGTCGTAAAAGCAAACTCGTGGTGTCATTTCTTTCGCTGTGGTTCTGAAAAGGGCGAAGTTGTAGTGGAGCTCAATGAAGTACGCGTTTCGTGAGTACACGGACATGCTGCTTCTTTGTTTACGGGGAAGCTAGACAAAATGGACGAGCTGCCCGTCGTTTGTACGAAGAAAGATATCCGGGTCGTAAGATTCCAGCTCACACCATGCTTGCACGACTTACGCAGCGAATGCGTGATACTGGTACATGTGCCGTCACAAGACCAAATGCTGGTGCAGGTTCCGATATGGACGCTGACAAAATGGCTGCTTGGCGAGTTCTTCAAGAGCAACTCTTGTACCCGATCACCTTCAAAAGGTGCAACACATGGGTCGGGCAGACAATCCTCTTCGCACGACCTTTTCTTGTTGGTACATTGGAAGAGTATTGAGGAACCCCGAGTTTGCGGTTTTATTCAGCGTTGAAACCAAGTTCACTCTAGACGCTATTTTCAATTCACACAACAGTCGTGTTTGAAATTATGTCAATCCGCATGCATCGTTTGTTACAGCTCGCCAGGAACGTTTTTCAGTTAATGTATGGACCGGTATTGTTGACGGCATACTCATCGGGCCTTTTTTTTTCCGTCACGACTTACCAGTGCCGGATACCTCCAATTCCTTCAGAACGAACTACGTACCAGGTCTTCTGGAAGAGGTACCACTGCATGTCCGACGTGTGATGTGGTACCAACATGACGGGGCACCACCACAATTTTCCGTGCAAGTGCAAGAGTATTTAAACCAAACATTTCCCAACTTATGTATTGGACGAGCGGGCCCTGTTTCATGGCCGCCAAGGTCACCGGACCTAACCCCATTAGATTTCTTTCTGTGAGGTTACGTAAAAGGGCTTATCTACGCTACGCCAGTGGAAACGGTCGAAGAGCTTACACAACGAATCATTGAAGCGTTCGTAATCATAAGGACGACCCCACACATGCTCCAACGTATCCGTGAAAAAATGATTTGCCGTTGCCACCTCTGTGTCGCTCAAGGTGGGCATGTTTTTGAGCCGTTGATTTAGGCTGTCACATTGTTAAAATGTATGCAACGAATACAATGTTGTCAAACAAAGCTGACGCTGTGATTGATTTCAGACTGAAATTACAATCTGTGCCACGATTACAAACATTAATTCCTCTTCTCAAACACCCGCACATCCACAACATAAAACTCTACAAAGGGTTGCCTACGCTGACTCTTTCTGGGGCTACAGGGGCTTAACTACACGTTTCCGGCGACATGTTTAGTGACTAAAAAGGTTGCAAATAACACGAACTTTCTACCCTCTAGCGTTGTAACATGAATTATGATACATCCTGTATATCTCGATTGGTTTGACAGATCCACCAAATTTCGTAATGTCTTGGAGTACTGTCATAGTCATTTGTATACATAACCAAATGAAGTAAAAATCACGATTATAGTCACTTGTGTTTCAGTGATAGACGATTCATAAAAAAACATATTTTGCCCCTTTTTGCTGCTTGGGGTCAAATTTCAAAAAAACTTAAAACAACTTTTTGGGTATGTAACCAACATTTTTAAGTGTACACCAACTCTCTATCCTGAAGGATTAAATAGATATCCATAGTTAATCATAAACATATTTAAGGCCTTTTCCCCTCCTTAAATGTTGAATTTCGAAGAATCCTGAATTTGGCTAATATGCATTTATATGTGTGTCCCATTAAAGTAAAAATCATGATAGGCCGTCGGGTTCGAGCTATATCGACGTTTTTTGGAAATACATATTACCCCTCCCCCCCCCCCCCCCAGGGAGATAGAATTTCGAAAAATTCCTTCTTAGTGCTCGTCTACGACCTGAGGGGAAACCACACAATAAATTTCACGATTCTAGGTCCAGTGGCTTGGGTTGCAGTTTAATATGTTGGTTGGTTGGTCGGTCGGTCGGTCAGCCAGCCAGCTTCTGTTTCCAAGTTGTTACACACTCACCACATCATCCAAATATGTATCAAAGGCCGATTCTCTATTCATTCTAACCTAAGTTCGGAAATAAACCAATGTTATATAGTATCATTCGGCAATTCCAGTGGCTATAACTAGCTCAATCTGCAGTGTCTGCCGGCATATTATTTTCAACCAACAAAACTGTGTACAATTAGTAACATTATTGAGCCATGACTAGCAATAGAAATTCAAAACTTCTGGTACTGACATACAGAAAATTTGGTATGGTACTCTTCGCAAGGCAAATTGTCAACAAAACGAGTGATAAAAAAGTTACTTTAAGTCCTCTTGTATAACTTTGAATCTTTCTTGGAAAATCATATTTAGTGGAACATCAATCATGGGCATAATTCACATCACATTCTTTTAAATAATGAATGTATGTTTATTTATAATTTAAAAACATTACATCAGTTTGTTTCGTATATACAGATACACATATCCGTGTTAACGAACATTATACAACACAATTTCACTGTTACATCAAATATTACATAACCTAACCTTTAAAGTCTATTGAACGCCAGGTGATGCTGGAAGGATGAAATAAAATAAAACATGGAAATTTGGTGCTGATAAACCAGAATGGAACATGGAGATATGCCAAACGTAGATGTTATAAAAATTTATGTCCATAAATACTTTCTTGGTAAAGAATTATTAGATTAGTTTATGATATTTGTGTAACAATCTCGCCTACTTTACAAAGGTAGGTATTATTAAACTAGACATTAGATTTTTAAATACTAGTAAATGTATTAAAAAACTGGTACATTTCTAACTTGCTAGCATTTAGAAAAACTTGTGTTTTAAAACCGTATAGTTACTGGAACATTTTCTTTGAAATTTTGTCCGTATTCACCCCAGCTTCCTTACTGACACCATTGTAGGATAGCTCATGAATAAACTCTACAGGCGAGTCATCTTCTAACCATAGTTATAATAACAAACTTATAGCATCGTAGATTGTGTTTGCGACACAATCAGAGATAATATATTTTCTAAATAAATGAATGACTGGTAAATTTCTTTCTGCACGACCAATAACAGAAAGCTATTATTCATGTAACATCACAGTGCATGCAATTGGCAGCCAATAACATATTTGTTTATCACTAGCTTTGTTTACTCAAGAACTCGAGTAAGAGCGAATGGAGAATAGTTGTTTAACACTCCCAGAACCTATACATTTTAATATTTAAGGAAAGGCTGACAAATTATTGCATTAAAAATGCATATTGTAGCGAGTCTTTACAGAGACAATTTTGTAGAAGCCACCATGTTGATGTGTGTAAAAAAAAGCATGAAAGGTGAACAACTCTATATTTTGCCAAAATGTGCACTAAGAATTTATGTTTGCAGCTTGTCTGAATATATGTTTATACAGTTTATGTCAGCAGGCACAAAACTGAAAATTAAATTTGTCCTATACATAAATAGACATAAAAAACAATCCTATTCTTTGTTATTGGATGTGTCTTGGCAAATGCATCTGTTGTCCTGAGGCTGACCCGACCCCAAGTTAATGTGAGCTACACATCTCCGCTGGGGCTCACGTTATATTTAGTCTACAAGGTGATCTATACAGTAGGTGTAGAGAACAAACTTTTTTAAACAATACACTTGCAATAAGTAACACACTTTTAAAAAGTGATGTTTGGCATATATCTACAACCAAAAATTACATTACTTTGCAATGCAACCATAAAACCTCAGCATATATACATACAGTACTATCCTGTTGCAACACTTATGAAGGGACGAAAAATTTCCTAATTTACAAATGGGAAAACATTATAAAAGGGTGAAATCTTACTACATTTAACCAGTTTTAGGGACCAAATGAAAGTAGCATTATAACCACAAAAACATTATAAGTGGCAACATTGTAACAGGATTCTACTGAAGTAACTATTCAAATTTCTTCAAGAAATTACAGAGTATTAAGAAACTGCCAATCAATCAAACTCCTTATCACCTGTAATACACTGTTAAAAATACACGTAACATTTGGTTAAAATCACAAATGTAACACCAGTGTTCTCCCCAGAAAAAATTTAGAGCTGGGTGGTTTATGAGACCAGCCGGGTTTATCATGGAATAAGCTTGATGGTATTGATGGGAATGTCTGTTTCTTAGCCGAGTGGTATAGAAAACTAGCCGGGTGGGGCGCCCAGCAAAACAGGCCTGGGGAGAACACTGAACGCAAATATTTGACTATGTCTAAATGCAAGATGGTAATACGTTTTCCATATCCTTGAAATTAATTTGTATTTTTTTTTTTACCATACAAAGAATTATACTATTGTCACAAAAATCGAAATAGTTAAAATAAAAGTATTAGCAAGTGGTTTAAAAAAATGAATCATAACATGAAGAATTTAAACTGAAATATCTATATAATTAATAATAATCTCATAATTTATATTAGGTTTTTCACAGGCACCAAAACTTTCAATAGCTCTCCAGTATATGAACTGGAATCCTAACCTCTCTTTCATGATTAGCAAACATATGATGCCATTTTTGTTCCTTTTACAAATTTAACTTCTGGATAGTAATCTATCATCAGGTTGAAGTAGTTGATAGCTTATTCAGTGGATAATCTCTTGGATAAGCGATATCAGAGGGTCGTAATACACTTAACTGGACTATCTTCTAGATATGTTTCATTCAGAACTTAATCGGAAGGTGGTAATACAGGCCCTTTAAAAAGTTTAACATTCCATATAATTTTGCCAACTTATTTTGTAGATATGGCACACTCAGTAAGAATACACTTAAGCATTACTGAAAACATGGTGGTTCATTTCCACCATATGAATTTTTACAGCCCAGTAAGAAACAAAAAAAAAAGAAACAAAGAAATAACAGCACCAATATTTTGTGCTGGTGTAAGCTATAGGTGTCCTGATTCTGTAAATAACCACCATGTACTGCAGCAGCAGGTAGTTATTCGCAATACACTGAAAAAAACTACTTTTTGAACTTCAAAACGTAAATCACTTTTAGGGCTGGAATCTTTTGCCATATACTTGATACAATTTTGTTTTGACATTTCAGCTACCATTTATGCAGCAGTAAAATTACTGAAGTTGAAATGATACATACTGAGGAATGGAAAGATGAAAAGAGTGGACAATGCTAAATAAATCTTTGACATTTAAAAAATTATATTTTAAAAAGTTACATGCAAATTTTGGTTTTTTTTATTGGTGTAGTTTACTTTATAAGATAAAAATAAGTCATTCGGAATACTTCATTGGATCAGTTTATAAAATCACGCCACATAATTATTACTGAATATTATTTTTACAAATACGTATTTAATTATGTGTTCCATGTCAATACTGGTAAAAAAAAGTACACAAATTGGAAATCACAAAACAAATTTATAAGGAGGAAGGAACCTAGCGAGCACGGACAACATTTAAGGCCATCCAGCTATGGCTTCCGTGATAGTTATTTTTTTATTCCTAAAAAAGAGCAGGTATTGAAAACCTGTTGGAAAGTTTTTTAAAAAAAAATTGTCTACGTTATCTAATTTTTTCTAGACAAAAATTACAATATATCATCAGGTTAGAGAGTTATTGACAATTTCCCAAAAACACATTTTGCCCCTTTTCACCCCTTCAATTTTCTATTTTCGAAAAATCCTTCCTTAGTGGGTGCCTACGCCGTGAGAGGAAGCTACACTGAAAATTTCACACTTCTAGATCCAGTGGTTTGGGCTGTGCATTGATGTGTGAATGAATTAGTGGGACACTTTATTTTATGTATAGAAATTTGCCAATTATATATAGTTCAATTATGAGAAATGCTTTAATTACATACTTAGCTTAAACTACTGTGTATTTTGTCTTGAAAAAAATAAGTTAACATTAGTATAGAGTTCTTAACAGTACTGTGCAACAATTTACTGATACCTGCTCTAATTTAGAGTTTCAAAAATAATTATTGTAAAAGCAGTAGAAATTATGTCATGGCCTTGGCCCTGCAACCTAGATAATCATAACAACCCTCGTACTTAAGACATATGTACTACACTAACAATTTTGCTAATTAATTACAATTTAAACAAGTAGAGGGATGCACAAGTACTTACAGGTGGCACTCACAGATAGAAAACACACACAGATGGACGAACACATTTCTCCGCGGAAGCGCGGTCACAACGTTTCGCCGACTACGTCGGCTTTATCAAGTGACGAGGAGACAGACTGAAGTCTATTGTCCGGTGCGGCAGCGGTGGTGGTTGCTAATCAGTGCACCTAGCGGCCAGATGGCAAACTAAGGTGTGGCAGGAATTTTGAAGTACAAGTATGCTGTTATCTGAGGTTGAGGCCAGGAGGCTGTCTGGATTTGGTAATATACTGGTATGCCAGTTCCCAGAGTCTTAATTCTGCCCTGTTGTTCAACTGTGGTATGGTCCTCACCACTATGATTGTGTAACAGGAATCAAAGTTTGAATTATGAGATGCTGCATGTGCAGCAACTACCTTCTCATGTGGGTCTCTGCTCCAGCTATGGCTTTTATAGTGTCAGCTCTGTAACCATTCACTCTCTGTCTGAGAGTGTTGGTGGTTAGGCCAATATACTCTGCATTGCAGTGAGTACACTGTACTGGTAGATAAGGTTTTCAGTTCCACAGTTGTAGTTTCCTTGTATGGGGTAAGTTTGCTTTGTCAGTCTGCTATTGAAAGATGTTGACGGTTGGTGTATTACATAGGCGGCACAGCGTGGTTTGTTTCATGGGTGAGAGAACCCCTGGGAATGTTTCTATCACAGGATGTGGTGTTGGTTTTGGCTGGCAGTTTGGGGCGAACTAGTTTATTGCAGTAGTTGGGAGGTCGTTTGAAGACCAATATGGGAGGTTAAGTGAGCAAGTTTTTGGTGAGTGTGAGGAAGACAGAATTTTGTGCTCATAAAAAAAAAAAAGAATAAAAATTATTTCTATTTTTAAAAAATGCTGAAACTGAAAATAAAAATTTTAAAAAAAAATTCAATATTTTTTTTTAAATTCAAATAATTATTATTCTTTATTTTTATGAGCATGACACTACCTCCAATGTCTTTATCCACTGTGATTTTTTTGAGTTTGGTATATCAGTTGGTTTAAGTGTGGTCCCTAAAATGGAAACATGCAAAATATTACTTTTAACAAGCCATTACACGAAAACTATAAGAGATAAAAAAATTTTATAAGAGCCAATTTTGGTCACATTTTGTGTCTAAAATAAAAAAAAAGTGGTACAAATAAAAAATTAAAAAATGGTGAAGAAAATTTTGGTATACTGCACCTTTAAAATGCAGGGTTGCCACTTATTACGAAAAATGTATGTTTAATATCATGTAGTTTCTTATTTCTGTTCACAAGAGCATTAACAAACATCTTAATTTAAAGGTATGTACCTTAATAACAACTTTAGGCTATAAGTTGTACATATGTTTCATACATATTTTGTCATCCAAAAACATTTCAGCCTAATTAAGAATCACCCTTTATATGTGTGACTCGGTGTGTGTCAGTGTGTATGCATGTCAGTGTATGTGCGTGTGTCAGTGTATGTGCACGTGTGTCAGTGTGTGTGCACATGTCAGTGTGTGTGCACATGTCAGTGTGTGTGCACATGTCAGTGTGTGTGCACATGTCAGTGTGTGTGCACATGTCAGTGTGTGTGCACATGTGTCATTGTGTGTGCACATATGTCAGTGTGTGCACATGTGTCAGTGTACGTATCAGTGCACATGCATGTGTCAGTGTGGGTGTGTATGTCAGTGTGGGTGTGTATGTCAGTGTGGGTGTGTATGTCAGTGTGGGTGTGTATGTCAGTGTGGATGCATATGTCAGTGTGGATGCACATGTCAGTGTGGATGCACGTGTCAGTGTGGATGCACGTGTCAGTGTGGATGCACGTGTCAGTGTGGATGCACGTGTCAGCGTGGATGCACGTGTCAGCGTGGATGCACGTGTCAGCGTGGATGCACGTGTCAGCGTGCGTACACGTGTCAGCGTGCGTACACGTGTCAGCGTGCGTACACGTGTCAGCGTGCGTACACGTGTCAGCGTGCGTACACATGTCAGCGTGCGTACACGTGTCAGCGTGCGTACGCGTGTCAGCGTGCGTACACGTGTCAGCATGCATACACGTGTCAGCGTGCATACACGTGTCAGCGTGCATACACGTGTCAGCGTGCATACACGTGTCAGCGTGCATACACGTGTCAGCGTGCATACACGTGTCAGTGAGCATACACGTGTCAGTGTGCATACACGTGTCAGTGTGCATACACGTGTCAGTGTGCATACACGTGTCTGTATGCATACACGTGTCAGTGTGCATGCACGTGTCAGTGTGCATGCACGTGTCAGTGTGCATGCACGTGTCAGTGTGCATGCACGAGTCAGTGTGCATGCACGAGTCAGTGTGCATGCACGAGTCAGTGTGCATGCACGAGTCAGTGTGCATGCACGAGTCAGTGTGCATGCACCTGTCAGTGTGCATGCACCTGTCAGTGTGCATGCACCTGTCAGTGTGCATGCATCTATCAGTGTGCATGCATGTGTCAGTGTGCATGCACGTGTCAGTGTGCATGCACGTGTCAGTGCACATGCACGTGTCAGTGCGCATGCACCTGTCAGTGCGCATGCACGTGTCAGTGTGCATGCACGTGTCAGTGCGCATGCACCTGTCAGTGCGCATGCACGTGTCAGTGCGCATGCACGTGTCAGTGTGCATGCATGTGTCAGTGTGCATGCATGTGTCAGTGTGCATGCATGTGTCAGTGTGCATGCATGTGTCAGTGTGCATGCATGTGTCAGTGTGCATGCATGTGTCAGTGTGCATGCATGTGTCAGTGTGCATGCATGTGTCAGTGTGCACGCATGTGTCAGTGTGCACGCATGTGTCAGTGTGCATGCATGTGTCAATGTGCACACATGTGTCACTGTACATGCATGTGTCAGTGTGCATATCAGTGTATGTGCCAGTGTGTATGTCAGTGTATGTGCCAGTGTGTATGTCAGTGTGTATGTCAGTGTATGTGTCAGTGTGTATGTCAGTGTATGTGTCAGTGTGTATGTCAGTGTACATGTCAGTGTGTATGTCAGTGTATGTGTCAGTATGTATGTAAGTGTACATGTCAGTGTGTATGTCAGTGTATGTGTCAGTGTGTATGTCAGTGTATGTGTCAGTGTGTATGTCAGTGTGTATGTCAGTGTGTATGTCAGTGTATGTGTCAGTGTGTATGTCAGTGTACGTGTCAGTGTGTATGTCAGTGTACGTGTCAGTGCATTTGCATGTGTCACTGTGGGTGCATATGTCAGTGTGGGTGCATACGTCAGTGTGGGTGCATACGTCAGTGTGGGTGCGTACGTCAGTGTGGGTGCGTATGTCAGTGTGGGTGCGTATGTCAGTGTGGGTGCATATGTCAGTGTGGGTGCGTATGTCAGTGTGGGTGAGTGTGTCAGTGTGGGTGAGTGTGTCAGTGTGCATGCAAGTGTCAGTGTGCATACACGTGTCAGCATGCATGCACATGTCAGTGTGCATGCACGTGTCAGAGTACGTACACGTGCGTACATAGAGAGAAGGTGTTCCATGGTTCGACTGACATACTTTGGGGGCATATTCCTTTAAATATTTGGATAAAATCCAAATTAAAAAATGGGCTACGCAACCCTATAACAAGTAACTGGGACAAATGTGAAGTAAAACACACATATCCTGCGTTACTATAATAATGTATATTAGCTCACACCAGCTGCTCGAAATGTGCACTGCCCACCCGTACACAGGCTGCAACACATTGCATCATGGAGTGTTGCCACTGCAGGTAACCCTGTATGCAACTGATCGGGAGTGTCTGCGATCACCTGCTGAAACTGGGCATGTGTCTAGTCAAGATTTTCTCTACAACCAATTATTCAGGTAGTCCCACACGAAGAAATCCAACTGGAAGAAGTCCACAGAACACGCCATGAGACTGGCCCACCAACCCACCGGAACGGAAACTCTGAAACGCTATGATTAAATGGAACACTTTTGTCAACTGCGTGAGTGTATGTCTTTCACTTCCCCTGTCATCATAGCATCAGTTTCTCCACTACAACAATCTGTGTTCCTTGCACTTTTGTCTCAATAGCTCACTAATGGAGTTGAAAATTTTCTAAATTTCCAATGTTCTGAAAAACACTGCACTAAGGTATGTTGGTCGAACAGAAAAACATCCTGTATAAACGTTTACAGGGTGAGTCAGAATGGAACGAGCTCACAAAAATTTATGTTGATAATTTATTTTCAAGTTTTCCTTAGATAAACATAATGAAAGTAATGCTACCTTGAAAACTGACTTTCAAATTACAAATTACTTACAGTTTTATAAACTACTTGATATTAAATAAAGAAACTCTGAAAAGTGCCTAACCTTTGACACTTTTTTATTCAAATTTAGTTTTGTATCAATAGTCTATCATTGTTCAAATTTGGCATGATTTCTTATGCTTGTAACTTTAGAACAATTGACTGTAATTAATGTTATATTAAACAACACTGAACACATGGGTAAGACTAACAAAAAAAACTTTTTGTTAGAAATTTATAGGTTTGCAAATTTTCTAGAAAAAAAATTTATTGTGTATTGTGTCTATTCTAACATCTCAATCAGGTGCAGGCATTGCAACTGTCTTGCAAGGCAATTGTAACCATTGTGTCACAATGATGCAATTTCTTAACTGCTTTAATCATTGAAGATTTGTAACGTGGATGAATTAAAAGTAAACTGCATAGTATGATAAAGCAGTTACATTCTGTGGTCAAGAAAACTGCACCCACCAGTTTATTGCAATGTTCACCAAGTTTTACAAAATCACAAATGCAGGTAACCCTACCAACAATTGAATATAGGTTGTAATGGTGTCCTAACCTCTACACAAAAAAAACATCCCTTGCAGTGACATAAACAATTGAAAATAAATATGGTTAAAACTACAAAACAACAACCCTACATAACGTTATCTGCCAACTTTACTAAAAAACATTCATCCAGAATTATGCATTTGTTAAGTAATCTCTTGCACCATAAATGTAAGAGATTTTGGTGTCTTGAGATTGTATTTCAGAGATACGTTACTCATAAATTTGAAAAAAATCTAAGATTGCTATTTTATGAATTTTGCAAATTGGCTTCAAGAAATCTACAATTTTAAACTGATGCTTTTAGCACCAAATTATGTACCATGCCCTCTTAACAGTTTAAGATGTAAAGATTTCTGGAGTCAGTTTTATTTGTGTTTAGGTAAATATAAATAGCCATAAAGTATGGAATCACTGACTTTCCTACAGAGTCAAGAGATATCAAAGAATTTTTAAAAACACGTTCCACCACTTTTTCTACTTTAAATTTGTTTACTTAAAAAATCCTGAAATAAATGTTTGACAGTCTGTGTACACATCATTTTTTGCAAAAAAAAAAAAAACCTCAACATTCTTTATAGACAGCAAGGATAAATAGTACACATTTTACATATTTTCACCCCTTTAAGAGTCAAAAAAACCTTATACAAATGAGAGGTGCTCTCTGTTTTTTCCTTGAGGGTTTTACTGGGAATAGGAGTTGTGGAAATAAGGGCTTGTTTTTTGTTTCCATGGAGTGTTAGTGAAAGCTTCGGTCGCTGACGCTAGGGTTCCCCCATTCGACTTCAGACCTGTCACTCCAATGGCCATCGATGGGTAGGCCTGGGGGAGGAGGGGAGTGTCTGGTTCCGGCGGCCGGCGGTTTGAATCTGGAGAGATATTGGGAGTCAGGTGCTCACACTTTCTGATCGGGTTTAAAAGTGTCAACACCACAATTTGGTGTTGACGTCTACCGGTGGGCCAGTGAGCAAAGTAGCGAAGTATATCGTCGGTGCAGCAATAGTAGCTGACAAGGTTTCCTTCTCGCCGAGTGCACGAAACCACATTTGGTATGTGTAGTTATCGTGGGAGCGGCAGTCTTTGGATTTTGGTGAGTCTACTGTTAATTTCGTCGGCTGATGACTACTTAGGAATTGGTGTCGCCAAGAGTGTGAATCTCACATTTTTCCTGGGTTTGATTAGAGGACTTAGGAAGGGCAGTGTATTTAAGGCATTTTTAACCTTGTTCTGTTTGGAGAAAGGAAGAAAGTCCTCCGTAATTAAATTGCAGAAGTAGACTTTCCTTATCGAATTGGGCAGGGGAAACGTAACTGCGCCGCAAATCATATGGTTTGACTGGAGGAATTGGAACATGAGAAAAGAGTGAGTGGTTCGTTACTTCAGGTTATGAAATTGTATGGAGAGAGAAATTTTAAACGTAAAGATTGGAATTAATTCGGTGCCTTGTGGTATGTAATTTTTTCCAGAATTGTAAAGGGATTGTAACCTGTGTTCGAGGATTGAATACATTAATCTTAAAATTACTAAATGTTCTTTTTCATTGCTCAGTGATGTATAAATGTAACCCTTATCGTTAATTACTATAAGCATATATTAGTTGATGTGTTTAATATATATTATTCTTGCCATGTCTACTTATATTTTGAGGAAAACATAAAAGTTTACACGAAGGTTGGAAGCCTGGAGGAGTAATTTGAGGTAAATTGTTGGTACACGAGTTTTTAAATGTTTTTATAAGTATCACATTGAAGTAAAAACGTTGACTATATATTGTCAGGTTCGTAATACATTAATTCATTGAACAAAAAATATTCCCATAAAAAATCCTGAAATGTTTACGGGTTCCATAGACGTAACCTCTTAAATGAAAACATATTTCATATTTTCTCATACCCTTCATGATTGAATTCTGAAAAATTCAAATATCACTTTTTGTGTATTAATGTAATCATCATTATGAAGTGAAAATCAAGTCTACAACAAAAAGAATCTATCAAAAACACATTTCATGTCTAGTTTACCTCTATACTGAATGAATTTTTAAATATCCAAAAAGTGCATTTCTATAGTTGTACCACTGAAGAGGCATTCACGACCATAACCTTTTGGGTTCAACATACCAAAAAAAAACCTTTTCCATGAGTTTTCTTTCACACCAAGAAGAATTCAATCTTAAAGTTTCTAAGTTCAGCGGTTTAGGTTTAGCTTCGATATGTCATTTCTGAATGATTCTTGCAATGGGTTCGTATTATGAACATAAGTTTTTTTGGAGATACGCCATTGCTAGCAAATGATGCCGTAATGTAGAAAATCCCACAATAAAACCAAAAAACAAAGGAATAAAAGCCAGTAGTAAGCTATAGTCAACAGACATGAAACATACAGATAATTCCTAAAAGAAATTTAATCATATTCCATAACACAACAAAAGGATAAGAACAGACATAAACAACACAAAATTAATTCTTAAGTGGAATATAGTCGAATGGAGAAGGACGACACAAAAAACAACGAAATACATGCGAAAAAAAAAAAAATAAACAGACAAAGACTGGAACAGATACCAGTTCCCGAAACGTCGCATCTGTCGTAATCTTAAGAAGCCTACTATTTTCCCTCTGTTTTGTCTTGCACCATCTATCTCCCCGAGCGACGGTGACGCAGTGAGAATTTTAACGAAACTTTGTCAGCAAGTGTAAGCATTGATGGTGGCTCGGTTCACGTGATTCTTTTCTTTACTAACTCTTTGCTATCCCCTCCTCTTTTTCCCTGCGCGTGTGCATTGCTAAGCTCTGGCCAAGCTTATCGGGGTGTACGTGTGGGCCTTGCCTTCACTCTTCTACTGGGACCATTGTGAACAGCATGTAAGTGCACAAGCTCCAGAGTATTAAATCGTTGGTTAGGTTGGGAACTTGTTCCTCCATGACGGCAAGGCGGCTGCCGTCATGTGTAGTTTTTAGTTTGTAGAGTTTCTGTGTCTTTTCTAAATTCATGTTTTGGAAGCCGTCTATTGAAAAATTCTTTTCGGAAATAAGTATGCTTCATGTTAGGGTTGTGCCTTTATACGTAACAGTTCTGCTTGTTAGCTTTTGTAATATTTTAACATAATGAGGGACCTGTGGCCATACGTTAGTTTTGTCATTTTATTTTGCTCTTGCTATCATAAATTATGATGTTGAATAGGAATCAAATGATGCCCGTGGACAAGACATTGCTGACTTACTGTGGTCTTAAAAAATTCATGCTTTTGTCGTTGAAATATCAGCCATACTAAATTTGATTGTAATTGCTTCGGCACGTTTGCCGGTTAGAGGATTCAGATGTACAGACGTTTTTCTGTAGCGGTGGAAGGGGACCTGCACCTTTTGAACCCATGCGTGGGACCTATAGTATTGACATAATCATGTTTGTTCATCTCCGTTTGTGGAAATATATATGTACATTTACACAACATATAATATTTACTATATACAGTACTATGAATTGTGTTCGAATTTTACATACTGTGTATGTTTTGCAATGGCTACTTTGTCTTTCACGGAAGTTGTTTCTTTTGACCTGCATAACATTTCTTGAAAATAAAATGATGCAAACATATGTTAATAAGTATTGATTTCTGTATATGAGTAATTTGTATTTGTATTCCAGTTTTTCAGTATTTCATTTTCTCAAGGTTGTATTTTTGTACTTGTTCTCCGCAACTGCGGGCTTAGTACAGTCTATGTAGTGTCTTGCCTGTGATCACATCCATTCATGCCTCTCATTATTTGTGTTGTCATCGTTCATCCAATTGGTGCCATTTTCGCACACCCCATATTTGTTGGTTTATTATTGTTCTTTCATCTGTCTTTTGTTATTTTTTTAATGCCATCCTCCAGTTGACTAAATTCCACTTAGGAATTAATTTTGTGTTGTTTGCAACTGTTCTTGTCCTTATGTCATCTTCTGGGATATGACCAAATTCCTTTCAGGAATTATCTGTATGACATTCCCTAGCAATGGTGCACTTTTATGTTTGATATGTTAGTAAATCAGTAAATTCAGGCCACATTCCATTTGCTGTTGAAATGACTCGCCTGTAACAGGCCAAATGGAACATCATCGGTACTCTGCAATCTCAGTAGCGGAACTCAAATGGAGCGTTTATCAGAAATAATGGTATCAGCATTTAAACATGATAAAATACATAATTCAGTATACACTATAAAAATTCTTTCATTAAAACAATAACTTTCGCATATTTAACAATCTTTCTTTTATAAATCACTCTTTTATGAAAATATGAAACATGGTAAGAAAAAATTACTATATAAGACAACAAACCACATTTAAAACATCTGCACTTTATCCCGGTTCTAAAACTTGGTTCTAATTTGCTGTTACACTATCTAAATATTCACTACATAACAAACATTAAAGTATAATGATTACATTTGTCACATATTTCTGCCATGTTCGTGTCGTCTGCTATTGTTGAGACTGCTGACTGTACACCAGTACATTCAGCAAAAAGTTATGTTAACAAGACATCAATGGTGTGTTAAAAGGCGATTACGAAAGTCAGCCTGGGTAAAGAAAAATTTCAGTCATTTAAAAAGTGAACTGAGTGAAGTCTACGTATATATAAAAATTGAACAGAGTCAACTGCCTACATGTGTCAATTGCCGACAAGTGTTTGATCCCAGCCAAGCTAACTTCTAGTGATCGAGCATCCTGGTCGCTTGACAAAGCAAACCAGGCTAACTCCAACATGTTATTTTTCGCAAAGGTCTGAAATCCCTGTGCTTCGAGCAAAGTTACGAGAACATGAATTAACAGACCTAGTAATAGTTACTGGTTTAAGCCACATCTATTTTCTTCTACACCCTGTTGTCTGCTTTGTGCAAATTTTGTCATATCTGTACATGTTATTTGCATGCTGTTTGTGAAATGAATATGTACATCTACAGTCTGTAGGCAAAAATACTGCTAAAAAGAAAGACCTCAGTATAAAACTACACTGCAAATGTTTCAGTTCAGCTATAACAACTTGAAAATTTCAATGACAAATTAAGTCAAGCAAACGATCGTCAGGATTATCGATAATACGACATGAGTGAAGGTTACATTTGTAAACGTAAATTAGATTTCAGTCACTTTTAAAACAGCAATATTTTGCCGAAAGTGTTCAGAGGACAAAAGAAATAATTTTTCCATTGGACAAGAGAAATAATTTAATCGTTTATTTTATAATGAAATGGACGAATGCCAATTTTGTACGTGAATAAGGAATTGAACTTGTTTTGATTCACCACACATTAATTAAGCTTTTAATATAAAAAAAATAGTTCAAAAGTTGATAGTCAAATGCCAATAATTTTGAAATGGCCAGAATCTGGGGTCAACATTCAGATTTGTTATTTTCAATTGTTCATTATAAGTTTTTTTTACTCAGTTCATTGCAAGGGCTTATCTTACTCTAAATAATATGAACAATTTAAAAATTATCTTTAAAAAATTGGATTTCTATGACTAAATACATGGAAAAGTGTTACAGGTATATTAAGAACAAATAATTACTAAGAGGGGTTGGATAACGCTAATCAATTTGAGCAGTGAAATTTTCTAACTAGTCATCTTCACCTAACAATGTAGTTCAAAGAACCTAACCACATAAAGCAAGGACTAGACTTTATTATTAATTTGTTAATTTTGGTTAAGAAAATAACACACAACACAACACTAGAATTTAACGATTCATAAATATCAAACATTTAGTCCAAAATTTCATTGTTTCAAATTCAAACCAAAATATTTCCAAAGCATATCCAGAGTTAGTACACATGCAAATTCTTACCTTTCCCTGCATAATAAGCCTGATGGTGAGTGTGACATTGGGGTCGTCATTTGGCAATGTTTTGTTGTCCAAGGTATCCATTGTGTTAGTTTGTGAAGAGTGAAAAAGGTTATGTGGCGGTTGGGGCCGGTAAAGGGGGTTGGTGGAGCTAAAACTCAGCTCACTTCACTCTGAAAAACACAAAAGAGGAAACTCAAAGCAAATGAACTTTTATCACACATTCTTTATATTAATACCATGAGGGAAAACATGTAATAAAGAACCAGTGTTCAACAATATTTTATCACACATTCATTTAAACCATTAGGGAAAGACTATGTAACAAAACCCAACTACAATATGGAATACTTATCAGACTCAAAAATATATTACTAAAATACACAAATACTGACTGAAGTAACTTCACAAATTATTACAATTTACAGATCCGTTAAGTTTAGAATCATTACAGCTGCTTTAATTAAATGAAATGCATTACTTTTATAAGAATAACATTTTCTGTGAATATCTACAAAAAAATTCAGTAACATAAACACAGTTTAAAAATTATTATTTGAATGCTCTAATAACGCCAGCCTAACTATATCGAAATAAATGTCACTACTGGTACATAAAATACTCGAACCACAGAGTATTTCAGAAGTGTATTATGTACTAACAATTCCTATGATGGTGTACACATAAATTAAGTGAAAAACAAAAAAGAAAAAGCTATGCTACTATTTACCATAAACTTCAGACAGAAATACGCAAGTACTTACATAATTGTAAAAGCGGAAAACATACATAAAAACACAGACAGATGACAAATAGTTAATGTGGTCAGAGACTTTTCTGTGTCTAGGCCCTCTTCCTCACCTGGCGAAATTGTAGTGTGCCACTGTTCACCCTGAGGAAACTGGTACTGCTACCAAAACATCACTACTTCTAAAATAAAAAAAAATATAATGTCCATCTATACTTTTCTGTATACTTCTACTTGCAAGTAGAATTGCCTGCATAGGTACCATACATTTTCATGTTGTCTTTCAACATTTTTGTATGTGTTTTTAAAGAAAACTGTTGGTGCTGGCCACTTGAATAAAGATCACTTTTTGCTCAGTATGACATACATAAAAAATACACTTCAAGCAATGACAGAAAGGTAGTTTTGAAACATCAAGTCAACTAGAAATATCATTATGGCTCTACAAAACTACTCACGATATCCATGTGAAACTATTCTAGAAGTATACAATGGATTATCCTTAAAACTTTCCACCAATAAAAAGATAGGGTCGCCACTGAAAGTGTCAGTCAGGCGAGTAATCTATGATACCACTGCATGCAGTTTCAGTGTCTTGCGGTAGAATGATACCGCACCAAATGAGCCGGTCAACATCGTCCTTGGCACCGTACCTCAATCACACACACGGCCAGTAGGCAAGCGTCTAAAACCACTTTTAAAATAAAGTGATTTTATTCAACACCACTCTCAAAATCTTGCAAAAATATGAATTATAAACTTGAATTTCTAGGGTACATAAATCACAATTACGAAATTAGATAGGTCATACACTGCAATACATAACTGTGACCGTTTTCCACATGGATTCACTTCCCGAAATATTTTGTGTGTTTCCAAACAGCACATATTTATATAATTATTTTATTCATTATGTTTTCTGATTTTTACGTGCTTCAACACAAGGCATAGGTAGACATACGAAGAAAGGTTAACTTATTGAACTGAAATAATTTACACTTAATACAATGTTGTAGGCTACGAGGTCTCATATTTAAAATAAAAAATTTAATTTTACATAAAAATCCTGCAATTTGAAATAAAAAATTAAAAAATTCAATAATTTCTTAAAAATACTAACATAGCCTACTTTATTTTATGGTTTTATCTAGAAGACATTATAGCCTACAACATTGTCAAACAGACAATTATTTAGGTCTAGTAAATAGGTTTGTGTCGTACAAAGAACAGTAACATGCAAATTTTGAGTTTGACAAGCCATAATGCAAAAACCTAAGATAGACAAAAAAATTTATGAGAGCAAAATTTAGTCGCAATTTATTTTTAAAAAAATCTGGCACAAATATAAAACTATACTGTACACATGGCGCTGAAAATTGCTGTCTACATGTCTACTCAATTTCAATAGAAATTTAGAAGCCATTGTCTGGAGTGAATAGATTAAAAATTTATAAGCAATTCATACAATGATTACCAGAAAAAATCCACTACCCAAAATCTTTACCTAAACACTCACTTTACTCATAGACACTAGTCCAAAAATCTCCAAGTATGCATCATTAAGCGTACAGAACACATGGCATGGCATGGCACTGAGAAAATACAACTATCACTAGACAGTGTGATAGGGTAGCACACTTTTAAACTAACAAACACGAAATACACTGGTGGATACAAAAAAAAAAGCAAATAAGAGCTAAAGGTCTGTGTTGAATGCAGTAATATTTATGTAAACTAGATAATACAGTGACAAACACTAAAAACCAAAACACTGTTTTTTTTTGTAATAAGTTTGAAGAGGGACAAGTGATTGTATACTGATGATCAAAGCTCCAACAGACTTAATAAACTTACTAATGATTACTCGGTTGAATTAAAAACCTTCCAATTTTTCAGAACTGCCCTAAAGACACACTATAATACACCATTACATCTGTGTAACACTTAAACTAGTCAAAAAGTTAAAATACTTCAGTATCAAAGAGCCAAGTTGCATGTACATACCTCTCAGCCGAAGCACAGTATCCAACTGAGGAACAGTAAGCCAACAGGATAACACAGGCTACCCTACTAGTGTCGAGCTTCCTACAGATGCCCTACAACTACCAGCGGCCTCAAAGTTTCCTGCATTCAGTTAAGTTCCCTCTTACCTTCAACACATTTCATGCTTTAACTATTTTTTTTTTGCATTCAAAGAATTATCGTACAAAACGTAAGCAAAAGAACTTACCACAGGCCAATAATTTTGCCATTTAATATTTTTCCAAAAGATAAGTATTTACAAAATAAAACATTTATTAACATTCATTTCATTCAAACATCCTAACTATTTTTTCCCACAACAGTAATTTTATGAAATATTACGAAGTAAGAAAATTAATTTGTACTTCAAAATACTAACCAATTTTTCCCACTAATTCGGTGAAATATTACAAAGTACGAAAATAAATAAATTTTCAAAAATTTCAAGTTTTTCTAAAAGGACTGTTACTAAGTTTATTTCATTAATTAGTACACAGCATTAAGATTTTGGCAGTTATGTAAGTTAACATATTTGCTCCAAAATAGTTGTATTTTACTTGAATTATTCTCTCACACAGTAAAAAGTGCTTGTTAAATGTAAAAAAAAAACTGTATTAAAAATACAGGAAATTTTTTTAAGTACTACACGCATTTGCAAGTTTCACAAACTAATTATTAAATATTACAGGGATCGGAAAGATACTTTTAAAAAGTAACTCTATGACAGTTACAGCTACTTCACTGGAAACGTAACCCAATTACAAATACAAGTTACTCCACTAAATAAGTAACCAGTTACAGTTACAATTCTTGGATAAGTAACTGCAAGTTACTTTTTGAGTTAATTTTTTGAAAAACATGATTAGGTAGACAGGCCTACTACCCCAAGCCTAATACGTTTCAAAATTTCCCAGGACAGAATTTTTTGCTATCATAATAATACAATTTACAATATAAAAACATATAATTTTCAATCAAAGCATTTTGTAGGCCTGGTATAAGCAATATGTGTAAACATATTTAATAATTAAAGATAGGTTAGCAAAGTCCATTTATATTATGGTATGCTATTGCATTGTCAGGAATTTACCTAGATTACATATTTACAATTGAGTTACTGGAGAAAAATGGGTTGGGTGGGTCACGTTATCACTATCGAAAGATTTTGAATCCTACAGTTAACTAGTTCCTAATGAGAGACTAATTGATTTTTATAAGAATGGTAAATAAAGAATATTCTAGCTTCCAAGCCGTATAAGCTGAGATGTTAATACAATACATTAATTTTTCCCAGCACACAACAGACATCTCAAATCAAGATTATTTTGATTTTCACTTGACTGCACTTAACAAAAAAAAAAAAAAAAAGATGCGACTTAATTTTTCTTTTGGCGAGTCCTCTAACACAATACACATAAGTAATTCCTATCTTATATAGAACTAATAAACATAACTCTAAAATACACAACACAATTTAACCATGCTGCATTCACATCTCAAAAGATACTTGTGGAAATTCACTCCTTGGAGTACGGTAGGTTAACACAGATGCTTACTGCATTAAATACATGAGTAAACAATTTTTAACCAAGAAAGCACTCTAAGCCCGAGTTAATTTGAGACTTTTTTGTTAGTGACATTAAACCAAGTTAACTTAAGATAATAAGGGCAGAGATTAAGCGAAACATGTTTAGTTTCCTGGCTTCTTGGCTTGAGCAACACAAAATATTTCTAACTAACATTTCTGTATTTATTGCAGTTCAATCCCATTATATTCTTTTTTTCAACTCAGTAAACGTTACATAATATGTTGTTCAAAATTTTTAGTGACCATTTTATCAAGCAAAATACTGAACTTTAATTCACGTTCTGGCTAAATTAGTAAAATGTCAGCCTCATTTTGCCCTCCACCATTAATTTCATCAATTTAAATTCTGATTTGTTCCAGCACATGATTACAAAAAGAAAGTGCTGCAACAATGCAGCATCTTCCACTTCACATCTCCAATGCTGTAGCGCTAAAGAAGTTCTTAAGGGTGCTTGACTCAGCAGCAAGTCCACTTTGCCACCACTCAATAACTATTGTGCTGTAGAAAGTGATAACTGATTCGCAGTAACTGGCGGTTACACTTTTCGCTTGAAGGAAAAGAAGCTATATTATACACAAAGAACTAGCTGGGAAGTTAAATTTATTTACCAGGATATAAAACAAAAATTAACATTAAATAAATTAAGTTACAATGAATTCTTATTTTTAGGCTCTCGCTCCAACATACAATTTATAAATTATGTGTGTACTGTGTGTTTGTTTCGCCAAAACATTTTTAGTCATCATTTTGAATAATACACAAAAATCTCCTTCAGGAAGCATACAAACATAATACTTGCACAGGAAAGGTTTAGTTTATAATTTTGTGCCATGAACTTTATGTAGGCAGCATTTTAGCCAAATCTCTTTACTTCAATTTATTTAGTAATAATTTTGTGAGTGTGCCAATCACTGGAACTTACAACAGAACCACAAAAAATGCTCACGCAACCGTTCTTTCCAGATATTCTAAATGCACTAAAATCACTGGCAATGTAATAATCCAACTATTTTGTAAACATTCGAATTTGCACACAAATTTTGTTTGAATTTGTGCAATAAGGTACATAATTCAACTTTATATTTTGGAATTTCTCGAACTTACTTCAAGCCGTAAATACTTATTATTAGATTATGAAAAATGTAATTTAATTTTATCATTAACTTCAAAAATTAAGTTATATGGGATGCACAGAAGTTGGTTTTTGCTTCAAAATGATAACATAAAATACCAGAAAACTGTTTCAGGACTTTTCTAAATTTGACTCGCATGAGATGAAAAGGCAGAAAATGTTTGTAAACATATATACCGTATATGAATCGTTTACATAGCTGGAACCGAATGGGCTACATCTGTGATTTTTACATCACTTGGATACAATGTCTACGCTGGGATTTTAAGATGTTTTGTAATTCAATACTTTAGGGGGTGGAGAGAAGTGAAAAATGGTTTCAATTATTCCTCCATATCTATTGAACCATTTTACATATTGAAGAAATTTTGGCTTCAGATAAAGCTGCTCACAAAAATACCTAAATTACTATTTCATGATTTTGCCAAATTCTACCCCAAAAGGAAAAAAGTGTGAATTTTCGATTAATAAATTATATATACGTATTGTCATTAAACTTTTAGATATCTATTACATTTTTGCTTAAGAACTTACATGCCAGGAAAATAATATTACAATTGTTTTAAAAGCTACACCTACGGAGGTGAAAAATGATGTAAGACGTGAAATGTGTCTTCAACGAATCGTTGATATATCTCGAACCCACCGGGCTATCATTGTGTTTTTCGAGTCTATGAGACACCCACAAAATATTCTAACATGTTATTCAAGAGTTTTTTCTAATATCAGTAGTCCCTAAGGGGACGAAAAGACATGGAATGTGGTTTAGAAATATCCTCGATATTGCTCTAATCACATGAAATATAGATAGGTAGGAGAGTGGGCTTTACGTTTCTTCGACAGCGAGGTCAATAGACAGTGACACACAACTTGGTACTATGGCAGAAGTTAAGAGAGGAGTCAGCCATGGCCTGAAATCAGGATGGCTGGTTTTATACCCAGGTCCTCCCGAATGAGAGTCCAACGTGTTACTATTGCGCTGCCTCGCTCAGTCATTCGAGATATAAAGCTGATTTTCACTTTGTGATGATTATTACGTAAAAAGTTGTAAATATATCCCAGGTTTTCTCTAAATTCAAACTGCCGAGGTTAATATATGTTTTTTCAATGAATCGCCAATTTAGTTATGTCTAAGTGTTATTGTCTTAATTTTCAGTTACATTGGATACTTATACAAATGTCTGTCTACAATACATAATTTAAGATTTTTTATTAAATTCTACATTCTAAAAGAACTAGAAGACGTAGAATTTGTTTTCGATTAGCCAATGATATACACATAATCAGTTGAGATATTGAGGTGTTGTAAATGACTTCTCTCTTTACCAAGCCTAGTTAAATTTATTTTTACTATGGTTTCGTATTGTATTCAGCACAACTAGCAACACAAAGTTACTCTGTGCAAACTCTCCCATAAGAAAACACATTTTCTTACCAACCTGTGGTAGAATTAACCTTACTGTAAAAATTGAGAAACAAGGTTATGTCACATCATACACATTTATGTTGTAATAAACCAAAATTTTTCAGTTATCAATATGGTGGATGAGCTCCTCCCCCTTTCTTCTTAAGGCCTCATACCCCTCACCCTACGACATACTTTATGCTCAGGCTGTATGTTTACCTAATCTCTGATTTCGTACGGCAAGATACACGAGACAAACGCACAAAATAACGGTTAAATTGCAATGGTGATTCATATATACAAACATTGTTCTGTGTAATAGTATCAATATCGGCTGTAGTACCAGACAGTGATGCCACCTATAATGTTAAGTATGACTTATCTCATTTTGTAAAGGTAGGGTTGTGTGCAACAAACATATATCATGCGGAAATACTGTTTACTAATTTACTCATTTGTCATAGGCCTTCCAGGTATCTTTTAGTGCAGTCATCGGCATCCATATATTCACAAATTAACTGTTATTTTTAATTGTTAATTGATAGAATTATAAGTTACAGTTATAATTAGATACAAAAGTAACAATTAAGTTAGAAATTTACTAGAATTTTTACCGATACATTTTACTTAATTTTTTCAATCATTAATACCAACACTGAGCCCTCCCTATGTCCAAAGTCTTAAACACGCACAGTCCTCCTGCCATAAAGATTTTACTGTGGAACTTCAAAAATGACTATCATATTATTGAACCCATCACTGTAGTAAAATCATGTAAAAGAAAACAATTTCCAACGAATACGGTTTTTATTGAACAAATCCAGTTTTTTAATCCTGTTAAACAAAGGTCTATCTGAAAATGCTGATTTTAGCCAAGTTTAAGGGTTTTAAAATCATGCTTCCAAAGTGCATGTTATCTGTTGATAGTCGTGGGTTTAATGCTCGCAAAGATGCCTACCGCACCTGTAAGTCACATTCACGAATAGTCAGAAATGTGTTTTCTTTTCATTGATTAACATTGTGAACATACGTTTACTGGTCTGTGAGAAAAAAACGGTATAACCGAGCACGCTGCATGCAGTTCGAACGTAAGCCGGGCGAAACACAGTATATATGCGAAACCAACCCAGAGTCTGGTGACGTACTCATTTAGAGCAAATGTAACAAGTGTTTATTTGAGGTCGATACTTCACGACAACCAGCATCCTCTCATTCAAAGTGACCCTGCCTGGGGCGGGGAAGACAGAGCACGTAATGATGCAGTGAGAATGGTGTGGGAAGGAAGGAAGGAAGAAAGAAAGAGAAGACGATCGACGGGCGTTGAGTGACGGCCGCGATGAAGAGGCGCCCTCGAGCGCCACTGGCTAGCGGCCAAAGAAGCACGCAAGAAGGGCCGGACGTTTACTGTTTGCCGACTGACGTTTTTACTGCCGCCTGCCCGCCTGCGGCCAGTCCACTTACAGATAACTGGCGAGCCTAGCAACATTATGCACAACACAACCAATTTAGAAGCTTTAAAACTGCCTGTCCACACAAGTGAAGGATCAAGACACTCTAAAATTGTAGTAGCACGGTATCACCAGCCCGTACTGAACACATTCCATACTGGCATTTAAAAATTCCCTAACCGAAACGTGTAATTTTTTTTTGCGGCAACGGTAAACAAATTGCTTTGAAAAAAAAATAATAATACTGTTCAAAATAAAGAGACGTCGAAGTAAAAAATGTGTGTATAAACTGATGACTACATAAATTCATTTTTGACTATGATTTAGTGCCAAGTAAATTGAAGTAAAATTACTTCAATAGTAAAATACGTAGGGCTAGAAATATATGCGAGTTCAACGACCAACATGCTAGATCCATTATCCTGTGTATACCGAAGCCATACCATTTGTCTATTACCTGCTACTCATTCAGACAGCAGACAACGAACGAACAGACGGGGCTTGAGTATGCATATAGGACATTGGATTATAGCATACAGGTCATTGAACTCGCGAATTTTTCCTAGCCCTAAAAATACAAAGTGCCACTAAACTGATAAATGGATGCTGACAGATCTACAAAAATATTTGTACCCTTCACAAAATATTACACAATGGAAAGATAAAAAACTTATTTTACAAACGCGTTATAGTTATCTGTAACATAAACACCTACACTGGTAAAATAAATACCAAAGTTAGAATTTATTACGGTTAACTAAACCCGTTTTAATCTCACTCTTTCCTGCTTTCTTATCGATTTTGTAGACTACCCATCTGTCAGTGTACAGTATATATATAACGCTATGACGTTACCTGGTACACACGAGTCGATTCACATTCACAGAGCTTTTAAATGATTTTAAAATACACAAATTACGGGATGACAAGCAAGGAACAAACCCAAGCATAACCTACTGACGAAATACAAAGTTACGAACGCGCTAACCAAACTATATTTATAATTATTCCGAAGACAAGGTTATTCTTTATGCGTGATCTGTAGCGCCGCAGTTAAATGCACGAGGTTCCGGTGTCAGAGATTGTGCGTCAGAAGTTCGTAACACTGGAAACAATATTGTTTAAAACGTTGGCTAAAACTATTCTCTAGGATTGCTATTGTTTAATTTTCGCAAATTGGCTTCAAGAAACCTATATTTATAGATTAATGCTTTTAGCGTTGAATTATGTACCACGTCCTCTTAAGTACCACTGAAATTTAAACCACACAATTTATGTCCTAAGAGAAAGAAGAATCATCAATCGGAAAACTCGTCTAATAGTTGAAAGTCTGAAGTATACGAAACAACGCTGGCAAATCTGCAGCCGTACTTGTCCAGGAAAAATTTATCATACCACGAGAGCAAACGGATTCAGTTAGAGTTAGAAGAGATTTTTGTCACCGCTTAACATCGAGGTCTTAAGCGCTGGTGGGGGTGATATGAGATGAGATGAGTATGGAGCAGCGCCGGAATGAAAGGGCGGGGGTAACGGGAAATCCCCGAGAAAACCCGCCGACCAACGCCATTGTCACTAGCGCTGCGTTCTACCTACGGGAAAATACAGAAACACCAAAAGAAAAGCATTTGCGCAAGGAGCCTTATAAAGGACAGGGTTGGCACTCCCAGGTTAAGCCTCGCGTCTTATTTTCAGGGCCGTTTTGGCCTCACGAACGATTAAATGTTGCCAACCACGCAGATCGAAATCGTACGAGGAATCATTTGTTTAGTTTATTATTTACTTTTTGAAGTGTTAGCATACAATACCTAGAAAACACAATTTTATAATTTTTTCTGTGTGTATAATTGTTTATTTCTTTTATTTATAACTATTTTCAGTAATTGAATTTTCAAAAGAATTTTGTTTTGTCCCTACAAATTACCGCCGTTAACAGCATCATGTTGTAGTTTTAAATATTTTATAATGCATGATTTAAACATTTCTTGATATATGTTCGTGTATGTAAAAGTATATTTACGAAATTTATTTGTACGCATCAAAAGTGGCATGAGTTTGTAAAAATAATCTTGTGGGAAATGTTTTGGTTAGGGTATTCGCAACAAGGCACACAACATTTTATTACACATATTATTCGTATTGTAAATCCAACACTGCACACTTACAAAGCAATAAGTGACCATCTAAATATATAAAACACTAAAAACTCGCCTTCAAATAACATGTTTTAGTAATTATAAACTATAAACCACAGCATTTCACACAACCAACACGTGGTAACGGACAAATATATTATAATCGAAACGACCACACTCGCAAACCGCATGGAACAAAATGTTTTATCGTATTACATGTTTAAACGGAAACTGTTTGTTATCTTATAATCCTTATAATTTAATCTTAAACGTGTGCAACTAACACAATTGTGCACATGAATTGAGTAAGTATTACCGAAAAAGTGATTTCAATCAATTTCGTTATATTTTTCGGTGTCATACCAAAGTTGGTAACAAACAATCGTTAGTGCTCAATAAGGAGATCGTAGGCACAATTTAGTGTCAGACCACGGTCGTAGAAGAACAGGTCTGGACACTCGCCTGGAAACTTGACCCCCTTGTTGTTTGGCTGTAGTTCACCAAGTTACCGAGAATATTGTGTTTTATTGGCGCTGATGTTACGGCGGTCGGACTAAACTCCGCCCACTTCCTTTCCGTTAAGATAAACAATTTACCAAAACGTATTATTTATCAATTTATGCAATGCTTTCTTCGTTCACAAATTTAAGGAAATGCTCCAGCAATCTTTATTCACTTTATAAATTTAACAATGGAAAAAAGTTGACGGAGTTTTAGTCCGACCGCCCGGAAAACAGCGCCAAGAAGTACAACATTCTCGGTAACTTGCCGAACTACAGCCAAACAACAAGGAGGTCAAGCAAAATACATTGTTAGATAGGCGATTGTCCAGACCTGTTCTTCTACGCCCGTGGTCAGACCCCTGGCATTGCGCATGCGCAGTTTGTTTTTATGATACAATATATCGGCTATCAATATCACGTATCTGTATATCGATTGAACATTTTCGATTATCGTAACTGCAGTCACCTGCATGTTTGTTTGTATAGTGTATTTTATTTATTTACGTAGTTTAGGTGTTACGTCGTAAAATAAATTATTTATTTATTTGTACGTAACCATGGGATAGTGTCCGACGTTTGAAGACAATCACGTCTAAAATAATGATTAAAATATATTACTTTATTGTTAATTTTGACGTTAACTGTTGACTGTTGTTACGTAGACATTTTTTGTTTCTATTTAAATGTGGCAGAAAAATACAATTTAACTGAAAGTAAAAAAAGTAGGGTTTCAGAAGGGTTCACTTTATCCCGAATGACCTATATTTAGGTCTTCGCAAATGGTTTTATTGAGTGCATTATTGCTGAATGACCATGGACATAGGAAAGCGCCATACACGGAGAGAAATAATTGTTTAATTTTTTTCTAAATATATTTGTTTGGGTCATGTTTGCTTCAGCTAAACAATATGTTGTTGGCAAGACCAATCATGGAGTCCTCCAAACAAGTTTAATTATTTCCCTTGACCAAATTATTCACTTAAACGCACTTTGTTTGGGCCAAACATACATTTGGTTACTATAGGACGTCGAATAAACATTTTGTGTAAACAAGTCGTTACAATTTGTCAACAAAATAATATTGTTAGTTATAAGTGATGTGCCTTGAACCAACAATTTTTTTCGATGATATACATTAAATAGTTGGCGAAACTATACCCATTTGGTTGACTTGCGGAAGGCGGCAGACTGACGTGCGTGAGCGATGAGATGGCGAACACTGTATACCTCAACTTTCAAAATGGACGGTGTTATGCATCAACCAGCTATGAGCCAATTATTAGTTTTAAATAAATACGTGTTTAAAGGTTCTCAACTTCGAACAATTCTTACGAGATGTAGGAATATTTTAGTCTTATAATGCAGTGTTCTCCCCAGGCCCATTTTGCCGGGCGCCCCACCCGGCTAGTTTTCTCTACCGCCCGGCTAAGAATCAGACGTTCCCATCAACACCATCAAGCTTATTCCACGATGCACCCAGCTGGTCTAAGTCCACTGAGTAACACAAAAGAAATTTAAATCTGTGTATTCACAGTACAAAATTTTCTTTTCAATTTTAAAATATTACAGGCACTGGCTTTGTGAGTGTCTATAAAAACTGACCATGTTTACGGAAAGTTCCATAAATACAACTGGTCGGCGTACATAAATTAACAGAAAACTAAGGAAGGTTGCTTGTGTTTTACCAGTATTTTTCGTAAGAAACATTTGCAAATTCAGAGAGAGAGAAAACATCTATACAGTTATTCAATGCATAATGCAGGGTGGCCACAACACCTGAAAAAAAGTATCAAATTGGAAAGGACCCTGGAAAAATCTGGAAAAAGTGTGGAATTTTACAAGTATGCAGGGCAGTGGCGGATTTATAAACGTATTTGAGGGACGGGAGGTGGACTTACATGACTTCATGGATTGCAAAAATACCAGCCTCTCAAAAGTGTGGTTGTTTACTGTTACACAACATTATAAATAACGTACATACAAATAGGACACATTAAACGTACGTGGATAATCATATAACAAAACTCCAGTTTCCTTGAGTGGACTGGATATACTTTAACTACGTAATGCTGAACACGATTTGGGAAGGGATGGGAGGTCCTTCAGTCCGGTAGAGCACCCCCCCCCCCCCTTTTTAATTCCACAACTGATGTAGGGAAAAAGCTTTGTTAGTGAGCGAACCACGTGGCTAATGACTCACATTTACGAGGAAATGAGACATTCTTTAGTATCCAGCGGTTAATTTATTGGTAGTGCAAATGTTTTAGGACTTTACGAGAAATAAGAAATGTTACGCTTGTGTAGACTTTCGTTTCCTAGTTATTTATAGTAAAGAAATGTTTTACGCAAGTATACCACCACAAACGCATTTATAACAGTATTCCACTCTACAAATACGAATGCATTGTTTAACTCGTAACATTAGTTTTGGGTTTAAATTCAGCAGTTGGTTTCAATGATCGTTCTGTAGGAACCAGTCAAGATTCTATGTCTGTTGAGTTGCTGTTTCGTTATTGGTGTGTCGCACTGTTGTAAGCTGGTAGTAAGACAACCAGTATTGGTCTTGTTTAGGCCGTTAGAAGATGGCGATGTGCACGACTGTCTCGAGGAATGCAAAATTTAAAAAGTTTCGTCTTGCAGTTTTTTGGATCTTGCGTAGTGTCAACAATATATTCATGTCGTTACGAGTCGGAGTTTCTGTGGACCACTGATGACTCGAAAGAAAGAGGCAGTGCAAAGAGCAAGATCTGCGCAACAAGTTTCAAGTAGGATACAATGGGCAGAGGTGCCTTTCTAAGCCATTTCAAGTCAAAATTTCATCAAAATACAAGGGAACTGGAGAAAAAAAAGGCGGGAGACAATGAATACTGCTTTAAAACACGCAGCTCTCACTGACAACGAAACGAAGAACTATACATACCTGGTGTGTGAAAAAAGAAAACCTTCAGGGTTTCAATATTTATGCTTTTCAATCATGCTTTTCAATCAAACAACATTTTTAATTCATGGATACTTCAAAACAATTCAAAATGTTTTTTAATAATTCCTGAATTAATTGGTGATAGACTATCACTACTAGTTTTAGGTGTTACAAAACAACAACAACAACACACCGTACATCGAAAAAATTGAATATGATTTAAAATACAGTTTTTTAGGCCTTTATAAAAAAACTGAAAAACCAGGAAAAATTCTAGAATTTTGTCTTAGTAACACAGTGGCCACCCTAATAATATACCAGATGTTATGGTAGGGTAGCAACGTACACATCGAAAAAAAAAAAAATTATTTTTCCTGTTTTTAGAAACGGTTAAAACATTATGATTATAACGCTTTAAAACACATTCTCCTGCCGGAAAAATATAACTCATAAAATAACATTGTTAATTGTGTCATAAATTGTCATTATTTTATGAGTTATATTTTTCGTGACTTTTCACGAACAGCAAACAAAGCGTACGTAAAATTTGTTGCTGTACTTTTCAAGGTAGTTGTAATGTATAGTAGAGCTATAATGAGAAATATTTATTATTTCATGACAAAGAAAGTTATAGCTGGAATTTTTAACGGGAATTTGTGCATGTTGTTGTTAGTTATAACACCAACTTTATTTGCTATGCACTGCTATGTTATGTACTATCAAGTCAACGTAAATTGTTAATGAAGGAATGTAGAAGGCTACATTGTTCTTTAATGCGGAGATACAAACATAGTTTTTAATTACTTATTCCCTGAACAAAGAGCTAGTAACATTCGATTTTTCCATGGCCTATTTTTATGGGTACCATTTCGTAGATCTCACTCAAAAGTTTCGTTTCATTCAACCTGGTGTGGCTACACCGTGAAAAACGGCGATTCATTCAAAAGGATATGACGTCATGCTGCGGAGAGTCATCGTTTCATTCAAGATGGAGTAGCTACACCAGTATAATTTGTGCAGCACAAATTACACCACCTCTGGAGGAGGTGTAGTTGGCATAGTGCAATAAGAGGGCGGGGAGTTTAAATTGTTGACAAATGTTTGGATAGAGAATGTGTATAAGATGAAGATTTTCACAATTATTGAAGATAAAAATGGTAAAGCACTAGTGAGCGACAAAAATGAATATCATTTCGTCTGAGTTAACGGTGACATTTAAATATTCGTGGTTTTTATCACATGGTTGTGAAATGTAACCTCAACCTTTCATAATCCAAGCATTTTCGATTATTAAGTTTTGAATTATGCACTAGATGAAAGTGATTTTTAAAACTGGCATCGTCATGTACTGAGAACATTCCTTTCATTTGTGGTCGGAATTTTATTTTGTCATTCGTGTAGGCCTAGATCACACAAGTGCCCACAGATACGATGGAAGGCGAACTTAGATTGAAACTAATCTGAATACTTTGACAACGATACCTTTGGAATAATAAAAATTAAGGGTAGAATTATTGACCATCCTGTTTTTATTATTTTAATGTGTTCTCGCACCTAGGCTATTTGGTAAGTGCTGTGTTATGGATACAGCATAATACAAAGCCAATATAGGCGATACCCATCTGTCTCTGAAACAAATATTTACGGGGTACGAACAATCTATCATTTCTTCCCGTTAGCAAGGCGTTACAAAATTGAGGCCAAAAACAAAAACAAACATTGCAGGCGCGTGCTGCACTAAAGTCACTAAAATCGTTTCATTCAACTCTGCCAGTGTAGTTACACGAAACTAGAAGTCTGGTGTAGCTGCACTACACTACACTAGCTACACCAACACTGGTCGAATGAAACGAAGCTATAGTCTTCTGGACGAAAGTGTATTGAACAATCTCGTGCAATATTTACATTAATTTCTTCTGCACGTTTACATAGTGAGATGCACTGTCTGCAGTTCGACGTTTCTAGGGAACCGGTGGTACATAATAATATCTATACTCTTTCGATCATAGTTGCTACATCGTGTCACTGCAGTTATTATTCCTTTTGCTCATTGATGAAAGGGACAGTATGGAGAAACAATCATTTATGAAAACTTAGTTACATTTTCACGAAACAGTCTCAAAAACTTTCAAATGTATTTAAAAAATAATAAATGTTAATCACGCACGAAACATCACATACTCGCACAGACAGAATTATCTGCGAAAATGTCAAACAATTATAAGCAAGCAGTGTCCTCTTTTAAGAAACGTCACACACTCCACACCACAAAGCAAGTAACTGCACACCATCAGCAAGGTAAATAAAATATATTCCCTAGAGTAGCAAATAAAGAAAACCGCGAGTTACTAACCGCTGCGAGCGTGAACCGCGCATCCTCCCTGTGACGTCATGGAGTACGGATGTGGGGAAGGAAGAGAGAGCGCGCAGAGTCCGTTAAGGTTGTTCAAGTGGGGAAAAAATATAATTTTATATTTGTATGAAATAGTGTTAGTTTTGTACACATTACTTGAGAGTACATATACCTCTAACGGAAAAAAATTAGCTCATCTAGTTTTCCCGTAATGGCACTTCAAAGTCAAAATTTGCGTATTTTTACTTCATACAAAACTTGAAAACCAGTTAACATAATGAA